>CM022298.1:713709000-713728536 GCA_011799875.1 Thinopyrum elongatum
CCCAAACCCTAGAAGAAAGAGCGTTGTTGATCTACCCCCTCCCTGCATAGCGATTATTTTTTGCAAAGTGTCATCTCCTGAAAGTATAACCCCGATAACTTCGACATGAAGGGGGACGTCGGACATGCATGAGAGAGGCGGTCCGCAACTAATCCATTGCTCATATATGCATATGATTCCTTGTTGTGATTAATTA
Organism: Thinopyrum elongatum; assembly: GCA_011799875.1. NCBI lineage: Eukaryota > Viridiplantae > Streptophyta > Magnoliopsida > Poales > Poaceae > Thinopyrum > Thinopyrum elongatum. The sequence continues at coordinate 713,709,197 of CM022298.1, forward strand.
GCTAGGTCTATGTTTGCCACTCATCCATCTCTCATGTTTGTATATTGCCATGTTGTAATATTTGCAGAAACTATGGAAAGAGACTTAGAATAAGAATAGTTGTTGGGGGATATAATCCTCGCCGGAGGTGATCCCTTGTTGTTTCTCAACGACACCGATGGTCAGGAAGGAGAGGATGACGGCTCCGATGATCGTCCAACAATGGAGGAGGAAGGAGATCAAGACGGCTCCGGTGACCGAATGGCGGAGGAAGGCGATCATGATGACGTCTCCGGTGACCGAACGGAGGAGGGAGCTGTTGCAAAGTCCGGCGAGGTAAATATATATATATATATATATATATATATATATATATATATATATATATATATATATATAAATTAAGCGTGTGCTGACTTGATGCATTAATTGTTTTGGTATGTACATATATTAACGCTTCTTTCTTCTTTTAGCCGTCCGGATCGAGCCAAACTTCCGTAAGGAGACGAGACCCGAAGAAAAGGTTGCGCCAGGAAGAAAGGTTCATGATCACGGAAATCGCGAACGATGGCCAACCGATTGCTCCCAAGCGGACCAAGGACGCATTTGTACATCAGTGCGGAGTTGTTGTTAGGGACAGCGTCCTGATCAGCGTCCATCAATGGAATAAGAATAAGAACCCTGAAGTTTCTTATGTCTAGGATAGACAGAAAGATGATCATTGGACCTCGTTGATGACAAATTTCAGCCTACCGCCAGAGGAGGATCCGAATAACCAAGTTATAGAGCAAAAGGTCAAGGCGTTTGCTCTTAAGAAGATGGCAGATCTATTCAGGAACTGGAAGAAAGAGTTGAACCTAAAGTTTGTCGAGAAAGATGAGACTCCGGAATTCACTGGTCGATATGAGAAGATAAGAGATCACTGGCCCGCATTTGTGGCCTAAAAAAAATCGGAGAAGGTTATGAAAAGGTCACTAACAAACAAGAAAAATGCTGCAAAGAAGAAGTATCAGCATCACATGGGGTCAGGTGGCTACTACAAAGCCCGGCCATTGTGGGACAACACACGCAGCACAACCCCGGAAGAACTCTTCCATCGACCGGGGCATACCATGGTTCCGACGGAGACTACATCTTCCTTAGGCCCCTCCCTCTCGGCTCGACACATACCGTCACCGTGGCGCGGCAACTGACCGGCGCAACTACAAGCAGTACACACGGGGGGCTTTTATAGCCAGCAGGCACACACACTACCCAGCCGGCACACCCGGCCACTAACTCCATGCACGCAGCACGCACTAACTAACCACGCCATGCACACGCACCCACGTCTCATGCAACGCACCGGCCAAGCAACACAGCTACTTGATCCACACAACCCGGCTAACCAACTGACTCGAGATTAACTCCAAGTCAGGATTATCCTAACAAACTCTCCCTAATCTTGACCTTCTCGCCCCGCCATCACAGGAGACATGGCTCGTCGTCGACCATCGTCCGCCTGATGCCACCGAGCACCCCCGCGCCCGCTGCGACGTGCCGTGTGCTCGCCGCGCCCGCGCCATGGTTGCTGTGTCGCTCATCATCGGAGCTGCGTCTGGAAACGCCAGGCGTCATCGTCGCCACGGCCGTCGATGCTGCCGTGTGTCTCCGCGCCCGCTTCGACATCGAAGCCGTGTGCCAACATACAGGCCGTTCGGCGGCCGAGGCGTTCATCGCCGGAAAATTCTGTTCATCTTCTTCTACCTTCGTCCGGCGTTCGTCGCCGAAGGGCGGTTCGGCGTATGTCGCCGGTAGGTTTGTCCCAACATTTGGTATCATGAGCTTGGTTGGCTTGGGCGTGGTTCACCGTGCCGGAGGCGTGCCGGCGATGGCGGCGTTCGTCGGTGGCTGCGCGATGGAGCTCGGGGCCGTGTGTCGGCCTACGGAGGTGCGCGGCGCCGCGACTGTCATGGTGGACTTGGGGGCGACACGCGGCGAGTCCGGGCGTGGTGGTGGCACACGGCATCGACGTCGAAGCGGGCGCGGAGACACGCGGCGGCATCGACGGCAGTGGCAACCATGACGCCCGGCATTTCCAGACGCAGCTCCGATGATGAGCGACACAGCAACCATGGCGCGGGCTCGGCGAGCACACGGCACGTCGCAGCGGGCGCGGGGGTGCGCGGTGGCATCAGGCGGACGATGGTCGACGACGAGCCATGTCTCCTGTGATGGCGAGGCGAGAAGGCAAGTCAAGATTAGGGGGAGTTTGTTAGGATAATCCTGACTTGGAGTTAATCTCGAGTCAGTTGGTTAGCCGGGTTGTGTGGATCAAGTAGCTGTGTTGCTTGGCCGGTGCGTTGCATGAGACGTGGGTGCGTGTGCATGGCGTGGTTAGTTAGTGCGTGCTGCGTGCATGGAGTTAGTGGCCGGGTGTGCCGGCTGGGTAGTGTGTGTGCACCTGGCTATAAAAGCCCCCGTGTGTACTGCTTGTAGTTGCGCCGGTCAGTTGCCGCGCCACGGTGACGGTATGTGCTGAGCCGAGGGGGAGGGGCCTAAGGAAGATGTAGTCTCTGTCGGGACCGTGGTATGCGTCCGGTCGATGTGAGAGTTCTTCCAGGGTTGTGCTGCGTGTGTGCGTGTGTATCTCCATGTATGTGTGTTTGAGTAGTTGAGTTGAATAGAAGCCAACATACAGGCCGTTCGGCGGCCGGGGCATTCGTCGCCGGAAAATTCGGTTCATCTTCTTCTACCTTCGTCTGGCGTTCGTCGGCCGGGGCGTTCGTCGCCGGAAAATTCTGCTCATCTTCTTCTACCTTCGTCCGGCGTTCGTCGCCGGAGGGCGGTTCGGCATATGTTGCCGGTAGGTTTGTCCCAACACGGCATTGGTCTGCGGCCACGCGCACGAGGACCGGGAGGTCGGCACACTCCGCCAGTTCCACGACCGGCGCCACGTGCGGCGGCGGAGCCTCGCGCATGGCGCCTCTACTCCGATTCGAAGGAGTAGGGGGAGGGCGCATCCCTCCGCGCGTTGCTGGACAGTCAGTGCGGTGGTGCCTCCTGCGGTCGTTGCCTCACCGTCGCCGCCACCGGCATGGCCTCCGACGAGGGTGGAGAGGATGGCACCCTTCGCCGGCGCCGGAGCCACGTGGTTTTGGACGAATGCGACGCACTACCAGAATTTACCCTATTGCCGACGGCCTCATCTATGCCGACGGCCCCCGTCGGCATAGATGGACATATCCCGACGGCCAGAGAAGCCGTCAGCATATGTCTATCTATGCCGACGGGGGCCATCGGCATATTACGGCCGTCGGGACCGCTCAAGGTACGCCTACGGGGGCCGTCGGCATAGCCCCGGGCCCGGCTACCCGGTCAGCGGCGATCGTTTGACGGCGTCGGACCTATGCCGACGGGTGCTAACGGCGGCCGTCGGCATATCTATGCCAACGGCAAAGCCGTCGGCATAGATTTGCTGACATCACCGACCCGCGCCGTCTCCACGTCATCGATCCGATGGGTAGGGGGTCCGTGGTGTGGCAGAGGTATGCCGACGGCCTTGCCATCAGTGTAGGCCTGGCCCATGGCCTCTGCCACGTCATCAATCCGCGTGCTTCACCACCTCATCGATCCAGGGTATCGTCAATCCGTGTGCGCAGCCGTCGGCATAGAATTTGTGCCAATTTTTCCCTATTTTATTTATTTTCTTTTTTTCACAACATAAATGTGCCTTATCTAAACAAAAAACATACCTCAATTATATATCGATTTCCCTCCTCACGGACGTCGCTGCCGCCGTGTCACGGAGGGGGGAAACGGTCAACACGGAGGGAATCTGGTTAGAGGGGGGAATCGTGCGTGTCGGGTCGAGCCGGAGCGAATCTAGTGGCGGGTTGGGTCCAGACTCTGTTCAGGGATGTTGCTATGGGCTGACCTATCGCAACCAGGTGGAAGAGTCTACTGGTCAAAGCCCGTCCGGCGAAAGTCAAAGGGCTAGATCATCTGGTCAACTGGACTAGGGTTTAGTCCGGTCCGGTGGCCTTCGGGGTGTAGCTATGCCACCGAAACATCGCACGGGTCCACATGCATGTGTGAAAGTGTTGTGGCATGCATAGATGCCCTTCATATGCAAATTACTATCAGAAGCGTAAGGCTGATCCAGAAATCCTACCAAGGTTAAGGAAGCTGATTAGGCCCGATATGTCTGTCCAATTATCTAGAGGCATGTCTTCCCACCATCCTTTCCCTTCAATATTCATGACGCACGTACTGGTTTCTATCGGGACGTGAGATGTTAGATTGCCCAGTGGCTGGCCGGCCTCACTACATGTTTTCGTAAAGAATAATGCCGCCCAATTGAGAGGTTCCATGCGGAAGTCTATAAACGAAATAAGTTCGTAACCATGCTAGAACCGCCGCAGAAGAAGCATTCTCATGGGCCAAGCAAACAGTGCGAGGTACATTGCCACCGCGTTTTAGTGGGTATAGACATTCACTCAGACCTTAAGACCCATTTGGCTAACTCACGGCAGTCGCACGGTATAGGCCCGGGCATGAACTATAACTTGGCAAAGGCACGCTATGCGACCGAGTGTACAAGATAATATGTGACCGGGGGAAACGGGCGGGGATACTCGCTCTCAAGACACACTAGCAAAGTTTACAGAATCTTACTCTTAGGTGACCCACGTATGGTCAATAGACACAACGAAGCAATATTATGCAGCTCCAAAACATCCGAGCAGTGTGACGACTGGATTTAGATGCTACGAACAAATCAGGATCTTATCGACAGACAGTTGGTTCAAACACATCTTCTATGCACCAGCGATGAAAACCACTGTTCTTGTTTCTGATGAGCATGTGTACTTGTTGACCAGGAGGGCCGGGCGGCGCGGAAACCATCTTCGACTGTATAAATAGGGACCGAATAAAATTAATTAACCACGATCGCCCAAGATACAAAAGAGCACCAACCAAACAGCTGGTTGATCCACTTAGACTTGCCCCCAGAATCAACGAAGTAGGAAGAGGCTGAAAGAGAAACATATTATCGGCTAGACATAGTAGGACAATATGGGAAACTGAGACTACTGCGACATGAATTTTTAACCGTGGTTCCTCGTCCCTTTTGACTTTTCTCATCCACTGCCCAATATGGTAGGTCAGATCTGCATCATAGATAGGAAGCGTTCTGGTGTAACATTCTATACCAGGACATTGTGTATTATTACAACAGCCTTAGGATCGTTGAACAATCTGTGGCGCTACACAGACGAAACCATTCCATCCTACGGAGCAATAGATTGAAGACATGTCTTTACGCGAAGACGAGAAAAGGAAAAAGAAAAGAGAAAGCGGCACAAGCCAGAAATACAATCATACGATGAGCCCCAAAGCCCACATAGTTCTTCAGAGAACGACAAAAAAGAAGGACAAAAGCCAAGACATCTGGGGAAGCTGAGGGACGGCAAGAGCAGAATGTCAATGAAGAATTATGAGAAGTATTCATGAAATTCCTCCCCTGCAAACGTCAGCGCGAGACCCAAGCACCTGTCATAATGATGAAGGCAAGCTATCCATCACGTTACGCCGCCGCAAAAGCAAGGCGACACATCAGCGAAGAAAAAGGAAGACTTTACTCTCCACAACTATTACCTGCATAGATAAGCCACTGATGATTTAGACATAACAACTGCCGAATTGACATGTGTCAAGAAAATAGAACTTGCCACTTTGAGCTGAGACAAGAATTTTTGAGTTATCGTATCCCGGATAAATCTGGGATACTTCACGGAGAGAAGGAATGAGAGCGACATTTAATGAAGACGTAAATTTCATATACCAGGTTTTTGTTAAACGTAACCCTTCATGTATTAATTTTTGTTAGGCAACAATGGACTTGATTGGTGGGAGGTTGTTGAAATAGGGGTAGGTCACATGAGAAAGAATATTAATGAAGTGAGAGCCATTCGGAAAACTTTCTGATATAGTCTTGTTTTTATTTTTTCAGACTCGGATGTTGTAGGAGGAGGCTGCGGACCTGTATTGTGTCCAATTCACTAAGGGTCATTTAGCTACAAAGAAAAAAGATAAACATGAGTGACATTAAAGCGGAGGGTAGGAACAAGATGAAAAAGCGCAGACACAGGGAAACAATGAAGGCAGACAAAAGGCGTCTTGTAAAATAAAATCTGACCATGAATGTGGCCTTTATGAATTGGGTTCATCTTCTAAACACACTAGGAAACTCGTTTTGGTCGAAGTTCAAGATTAAGCATTCAAGAAAAATAGACTACTCGCCTTTAGAATAACACCGTGATGAGTTTTACATGTCCGTGAAACCCTAGAGACTACTTACCAAGACAGAGATTGGTAACCATTTGGGTACGGACGAAAGTGCCGCCATCCCGAGCCCTTTGCCGTACAGCACCTCTCAACTTTTATCACATGCTATCAGGCGTGTTATCTGAAAATGATGTGACCAAGATGCCACCAGTTTCACCTGCTTCACGAGAGGAGGTCAAAGATTTTGCTAGTGGCGAGATATTTTTATAATTTTAAATTTTTCATTCTTTCGTCAAATTTTTAGTCATAAAAAAAGGTATAAAATGGGCAATATGAAAAACTACCAAATGAAGCCAGGGATGAAAGAGTATGATAAATTTTCATGATTTGCTGGCCTCTTTGGAGATGGTTCTCAATATTTTTGAACACAAAAAAAGTCTGGAGGTTCAAATCAAATTTTCAAAAAATCAATAGAATAGTCCCTTTATGTAACATGATGCCATTTTTTTCGGCCTAACCCGTAAAACACCTGATACCTCGAGAACGAGGGAATTTGCTAGCGCCATTGTCGATGGAGCACGAAGCTGCAGGTTACCAGCTTGCCTGTACCAAACCCCTCTCCAACTTTTTAGCACATTCGCTATTGTAGACGCGGAATATGATGACATTATACCATGTCGCCAAAAGTTTTCACACACCCTCGTCATCAAGTTGATTCATTAATTTCATGTTATTTTGATATTTACACTAGTCATTATAGCTCGATAGAGAACATGACAGTAACATGTTTTATTTTTATCAATGAGAAAAATATCCAAATGCAAAACAGAAATTGCGTTGACAAATATGGGGACTTGTCGAATCGTTTTTTTTCCTACGGCGTGTTGAAGTGAGCGAGCGCACTATGAAACACACACAAGAATTATTCGTGGATCAGGTTTCAGAATTAGATGGTTATCAAAAAAATGACAATATCCCTTGTAACACGCATGATTTTATATTCCGAAGCAGCCAGTTAAACTTTCTAAAGAACATATTGTTTTTTTCTTTATTTTTCTTTTTACTTTACACGACAACGAGTGAACCCATACAAAGAATAGTTATTTACAAGAAATAAAAAGGAATATAAAATGTCCCTACACGCCACTTCCAGTCACTCGGTTGAAAGAAAGCACGAGGAAAGCAAGGCGCACAAAAGAGAGGCAAGGATGGGTGAAGGCGCCGGAAAGAGACGACTAAGAAAAGCGAAAGCGACAACAGGTAACTAGCAAAAGGGACCAACGATGTGGAGAGTGACCTCTGTTGGGAGAAGATGTGAGGGGCCGGAAAAGGACAGCAAAGGGGGCGAGAAAACCGGGTTTTAGCACATGCTATGTGCGGATGAAATGATGATACCATAGCCAACTTCATCAACCCGTTTCAGACTTCGATTTGTATAGCTGCCCTTTTCAATTCATTCAGGGTTCATCTTAGCTCAACAAGAATGAGGACTAATACAAAAGCAATGAACTAGAAAACTTGGTTATAAAAGCATTAATAAGGACCAAAAGATATGACCCCCACCCCCACCTAAAAATGCAATCAATTAAAATATTCTGTTAATGCATCAACTAAAACAAAAACAGATAAATATTGCTGCCATACTATGATCAACTAAACAAAAACATAATATTCTTCAATAGCAAAAAGGCAATCAACCTAAAAGCTGTTTATAACTCTAGTTTTTGAAACTAAAATTTATTATGCCACTAAAATTATACAGAGTAGTTATATTTCATTCAAAACATTTCTAAATAGCACAAAAGAGATTTCATAAAGTTCTTTTTGGTTGTAAGAAAACATTAATAGCCAAGACTTCTCAAATAAACCAAAATATGTCTTATATGTAAATTTAAAACACCATCTTGAAAAATAGACTAACAAAATTAGCAAATGCACTAAATGCATCAAAACAACACTCATATCTAAATAAGCACGGCAAAAAGAGATCACTCAAAATAATACATATTTTAAGCATTAAAGTTATTACTAAACTAGTGTCACACAAATTTCAAAGAATTAAGAATTAAGAACTATTCAAATTGAAACTAATCGGCCATAACAGAAGGAAAAAAGTTGTATTAATTTTTGCTGACCTCCTAAAGCAAAAAGAACACTCAAAAACTCTAAGTATTATCCTAGCCTGTAAGCTAGGAACAAAAGGAAGAAATAAATAAAGCAAAACAAAACAAAATTACTGGCACACTAATTAAAAAAAAGTGCAACCGCCTACTCTGGCGCCCACCACGGCCCATGCATACGAGCTAGAAAAGCCAACACAGCCTATTAGAACGACATGATGCATGGGCCCGCGAAAAGCAGCGCCCAAGGTAGAGCCCCACAGGGCACAGAGAGTCGTGTATAATAAGGCCCGTAGGCTGCGATTAGAGCAGCGCCAATGACATCGAAGCAAGTGATTAGTGGTTTGGGCCCGCACCGCGCTATATAAAACACTAACCAGAGCCTCTCCAGCTAGCCAAGAGTGCAGAATGACTTAAACATCACGGGGCCGCCCTCGACACACGCCTTAGCCCAACCGCCAGCACTTGTAGCCGAGTTAGGTCGAAGTAGACCTCCACGCAAGGCGCGCCTCTTATCGTCCCGTATGGAAGCCACAAACCAGGGACCACAAATAGCGACCCTTTTTAGTCCGGGTAGGGCCTGCCCCAACGAGACAAGAGTCCTACTCGCTTACCGCCTTGCCTGCTGCTTAAAAAATAGACCTTTAGCACCATACCCAGTATGTGCACCCCCAGAACCGGACTAATAGACGGCTCGCATCTGTCCGAGTTAGCAGTCAGCGCTACAAACGGGACTGAAAGAGTGGGCGCATTATATAAGCCAAACTCTAAGTCATTCTTCGACCCCAAATCTCACTTCACTGTCCCCGCACGCCGCGACGCTCACTATAGCGCACTACGAACGCCCAGCCAGGGTAGATACGCAAAGGGAACGGATACTAGTAATGCAAATGGTAGTAAGGGTAAGATGTAACTGCTGAAACGAAAGCAGAAAAGACCATGAAACTAGAATAGAATGAACAGATGTAAGTAAATAGAATAAACGTAGAAAGAAGAGAAATAAGACAAATAACTAGAATAGACAGAGTAAAGAAGCAATGCAAACATTGAAAGTAATAATAAGAACAGTAGAAGAGAACTAGTATACAGAAACAGAGAAGATGGACAAGAATAGCTGAGAGCGGAAGTTTAGTAAGAAAGGGTGAGAGGGAGCAAGACAGGAAGGGATAAAAAAGAATTCAGGCCACGATCCGCGATGCTCAGACGACGACACGCCCCTCCATATCGTAAGATGGCCGATGATCTATTGTATTGCATGCATATCTTTGTATGCAAACTGGCTACTGCAGTAGAGAGTATTGTGTACTATATTGTTGCATCGAATCTTCGTCGCTCAGATATACAAACTTTACCTGATAATTGTAGTTTGACGCAACTGTGGAAAAAACAAAACTGCTTTGTATACAGATACTTCATTAGTTTTTCTTATGTATGAAGAATGGCTAGAGTGAAAACGGAAAACGCAACATAGGAAAAGAAATGAAGAAGGGAAAAAAATAAAACCAGCAACAAACAAATGAGAGAAGAAAGCGCAAAATCAAAACAAACAAAATATAGGAAGAAGACAAAAAAAAAGGTGCAGAACGTAGTTCTTGAAAAATGTTTGGTATTTTTGTTGTTTTGATATGCTACGAAATAGAGTATGAAGTGAAACGAAAACAACATATAAGAAAAAACAAAGTGACGAATAGAAGCAAGAAGTGAAAAGAAACCGCCCCGCACGACGCACCCACCGATATGTTATCGTCTCGATCGAGAGCTCTGGCTGCTCCAAGTTGCAGAGTCCTTACGAGGCCAATCCTTTTAAACCGGACGGAGTATACGGGATCGGCATGCATCAACCCAAACGGGTGAGTATGATGAAATATTAGCGTAGCCGTCCATCATTGTTCCATTAGCAAAGTTACTACAGTTAAATATATTAACCTTTAATAGATGCGATACCGTAGCCCACCCAAACCTAGAAAGAGCAAGAGCTGTATGTGTCGATACTCTCATAGCCCTCCCGCACCTACACCGACAAACTATAGAGGCCACCCAAACCTAAGAAGCAAAGAGCTGTTGTCGGCATCTCATGTACCCCCTCCTGAGTAGCATCGAGGGCCTACCAAAAACCATAGAAGCACATTGCCAGGCCCGACCAATTTACCAAGCTTAAAAGAGCATTGTGCCAAGGCGCCACCCAATTCCTACAAGAGTCTGTAGCAAAGGCCACCCAAATATACCAGTATAAAAGAGCATTGTTTGAGCGCACTATAACAACCCTTATGAGCTTTTTCCTATAGCCACCCAATTTAAAGTTACTAATTACTCGCGTCCGCTCGCCGGAGTCCGACCAAGCCTCGCACTGAGCCGCCCCACCCAAGACCTAAGAAGAACAGAGAAAAAGAGGTTGTGATACTACCCTCCACCAGCCCATAGCCGAAATTATTTTTATTTATGCAAAGCGTCATACTCCTGAAAGTATAACCCGATAACTTCGACATGATAGGGGACAGTACGGACATGGCACATCGAGAGCGGACGGTCCGCAAACTAGATACCATTAGCTCATATATGCATATTCATTTCTTGTTGTGATTAATTAAGCAGGTCTATGTTTGCCACTCCTCCATGATATCATGTTATCTTTGTCAGTAATTGCCCATGGTCGGGTAATATTCTGGACAGAAGAGGAGGACCCACAGAAAACTATGGAAGAGACTTAGAATAAGAGATAGTGTTGGGATTGTTGAGAGGGATGAATAATAACATGCCTCGCCGGATGCGTTGATCCCTGTGTATCTCAACAGACACCGAACCGGAATGGATCAGGAACCAACGAAAGCGATGACGACTCCGATGGATCGGCTACCAACAATAGGAGGAGGCGAAAGGGGCGAAGGAGATACAAGACGGCTCGCGTGACGCAAAATTGAGCCGAGAAGGCCGGATCATGATTACGTCTCTTCTTTAAGCTTTCCGAACGAGGACGGAGTTGCTGTTCGCCAAAAGTCCCGGCAGAATGCGTGTAAATATAGATAATATATAGTATATAGATATATACATTTATTATATATATAATAAATATATAAAATATAAATCAAGCGTTCGAGTTAGGTGATGCATGCACGTGATGCATTCATTGTTTTGAAAGGTACCTGTACATATATTAACGCGTTCTTCTATTCTTTTAGCCGTCCGACGATCGAGCCACAAAGTCCTTCCTAAGCGATGTCACGAGCAACCCGAAGAAAAGGTTGCGCCCAGAAGAAGAGGTTTCATGCATCACATGCATTGAATTCTCTAACGAAATGACCCGCCACACCGAGTGCCCTCCCAGCGGACTCACAAAGACGCTTGTGCCTACATCCACGTCGCGGAGTGATTGTTACGGCACGACAGCCAAGTCCTGATCAGCGTCCATAACAATCGGAATAGAATAAGAACCCTGAATGAGTTCTTAAGTCTTAGGATAGACAGATAAGATAGGATCATTGCGACCTAAAGATAGTTGCCAATAGACACAGATTTCAGCCACTAACCTCGCTAGAGCGAAGGATCCGAATAACCAGTTTACTTATAGTACTAAACAGGTCAAGGGCGTTTCGCTCATTTAGCAGATGGCAGAGAATCTATTCATGGAATACTACGACAAATCAAGCAGTTAGCAACCTAGTTGTCGAGAATGGAGTGCATACTCCTACCCTAATTCACTCCAACTTGTCTCATATTAAGATAATATAATATCACACTTTACCCTCTATTGTCTTCGCCTAAAAAAAACGTAGGAAGCTATAGTAGAAATAGGTCACTAACAAACAAGTTTTGGCCTCAAAAATTCTCTCAAATAATCAAAGTATCATCACACATGGTTTTCAGTGATGTCCTAAAGCTCACTCCCCTTATCAGAGCACCTCACCATTTTGACAACACACTCATCACACCCGGAAGAATCTTCCATGACGGTGCCCCATACCTAGAGTTACTAACGGCACGGGTGGTTTACCCCTACATCTTCCTATTCCCCCTCCGCTGTCTCTCAGCCTCCTCACACACCGGAATACGCTACTACCTTTGTTGACGCAAGGAGGGGCCGGAGCAATCGTTGACCGAACCGCAGACCCTACCAAGCGGTACACACGACGGGGGGCTATCTTTTAAGCCAGCAGCCCAAACCCACTAACCCAGCCTGGCACACCCCGGCCACTAACGCCAGCACGCAGCACGCACTAGACTACACGCGATGCACAATGACCCCAGCCCACGTCTACATGCACGCACCTGCCCAAGCAAAATATAACGGGCAACAGAAGAGTCTGAAGGAGAAAGAGATGGCGGAGGGAAGGAGATGAGGGGGGAGAGGACAGGAGAACAAGGCCTAAACCAACTCAGCTACTTGAGTCACAACAACCCCGCCGCCTAACCCAACTGAGCTCATGCAGTCATGTATTCAACTCAATTCAGGATTATCCTAACAAAAAACTTTCTTTGTCTCGCCTTATAGATCTGAACACTATCTCAGGGCCACGCCATCACTGTACGACATTATCTCTAGTCGGGCGACACACATACTTTCCTTGACCAGATGCACCACCCAGCACCCCCTAGCGCGCGCTGCTTTTTTTACCGCACGTGCCTTGGTAGCTCGCGCGCCCGCGGCCCCTCGCCCATGATTGCCCTGGCATGTTCGCTCATCATCGGCAGTAAGGCATGTACGGTTGGAAACGACCCCCAGGCGGGTCATCGGCCAGACACCGGCCCGTCAACGCCGCGGAGCTGCGTGGCATACCTAGCCGGTGTGAATCTCCAACGCACGCCACGCTTCGACCATCGATAAGCCGCCTGTGCACCAACATACAGGAGAGCTTCGGCGTGCCCGAAGGCGTTGTTCATCTGCAGGAAAATTCTGAGCTATCATATTCCTTCTCACCCCCCCCTTCGTCGCGGCGTTCGTACGCCGACGGCGGGACTATAGAGCGTAGCCGCCTGCTAGGTCTTGTCCCAACATGGGCTATCATGAGCTTGCGTTGCCTTGGCCTCCCTGGTCTGTCTTTGCACACGATTGCACGGAGTAAGAGCGGTCGCATAAGCCGTTACTGCAGATTGAGGTCGCTCATGGCCGCTTTCGTCGGGTGTCTGAGGCTGCGCGAAGTGGAGCGTCGGCGCGCCCGCGTGTGGTCCGCCAGATTCGAAGCCCACCCTGACCGGACCAAGACTGTGCAAGAGAAGAAAGAACAGAACAAGAAAGTGATAAGATCGTGAATAGATGATGCCGCATACTGATAGATGAAGCAGGCAGTGGGAGTCGAGACAAGCGGATTGAGATCGAGAGTCAACCGCGTAGGGTGGTAGGATGCAAACGGCACATCAAGAACGTCTAAACTCATGGCACTGACGAGATGCCTGGAGCACACGCTTCGGACATCTACTGGCCAATCGCAGTAGTGCACAACCCCATTACAGCCGCATCCATCACCCATATCCATACCTTACATCATCTTTTCAGCGAGGAACAAATGAAGGGATGAGCGACACAGAAACCAGGGCAGCGAAGGATCGGCGAAGCAGCCTGCACGCTCGCAGCTGCGGCGCGAGAGCCTGCGGTGCGACAGAGTGCATCAGGCGGCGATGGGTCGACGAACGAGCACATGGTCTCCGTGTGATGGCGAGAAGGCGAGAAGCGAAGTGTCCAGATTAGCGGGACGATTTGTTAGATGTAATCTGACTTGAGCAGTTAATCTCGAGTCTCAGTTAGGTTAGCCGGTGTGGTGGCAGCAAAGAAGCTGTGTTGCACTTGCGCCGTGCGCTTAGCATGAGACGTGGGTGCGTGTGCATAGAGTGGTTGTAGTTATAGTGCGCTGCTGCGGGCATGGAACGTTAGTAGGCCAGACCGTGATAGCCTGCTGGTTAGTGTGTGCCGAGTGACACCGGGCTATAAAGCCCCCCCGGCGTGTACTCTAGTGTAGTTGCGCCGCCGTCAGTGCCGCCCGCCAGACGTTTGACACGGTATGTGCGAGCCGAGGGGGAGGCGCTAAAGGAGAGATGTAAGTCTACGTCAGAGGCGACCGTCGGTATGACCGTAGTATATCATCTCCGGCCGGGTGCATGTGCTAGACGGAGTATACTTCCAGGTTGTAGATGCGAGTGATGAGGCGTAGATATGTATCTACAGTATGTCGTGTGAGTATGTGACGTAAGCAATAGAAAGCCAACATACAGGGACCGTTCGGCGGCAGCCAGGCAGGCATTCGTCAAGGCGAAAAGAGTCGAGTTGTCATCTTCTTACTAACCTACGTCTGCCCGGACGTTTGGGTCGGCCGGGGCGTTCGTCTGACCGGAAAAATATCTGACCATGCGTTTAAAACTACCTTCGATCCGGGCTGAATTCCGTCGCCGCAAGAGGCACTCGCCCGAGCTGCAGTCGAATATCTGTGCCCGAGCCGCTTAAGGCCATGAGCGTTTGTCCCAACCGGCAATTTGAGCTCCTAAGACGGCAACAGCGAACAACGAGGACCGGCCGCGGAGGTCGGAACACTCCGCCCAGCATAATCGACGCACCGAGCGCACCACGTGCGCCGCGCGCCGGCAGCACCTCGCGCACATAGGCCGCCTCCTACTCCGATTCCGAAGGAAGTAGAGTAGCGGGTGGCAGGAGCCGCATCCATCAGACGAACGCGTCTGACTAGGACAGTAGTTGCGGTGAGGTGCCTCCTAGGCGGTCGTATAGCCTCAACGACCGTCGCCTGCCAACGAACGGCAGGACCAAGCACTCCCGACTTAGAAGAGGTGATTAGAGGATGAGCAGCTCCTCGCCGCCCTGCCGCCGATGACCACGTGATGGTATCTAGAGCCTACGAATTCCGCGCAGACTACCAGATTTATTACACCAATTATGTCCCCGGACGCACGCCTCATCTCATTAGCCCGCACGGCCCACCGTCGACGCATAAGAATGGCACATATCAAGACGAGCCGAGAAGCCGTAAGCAATATGTACTATCTATGCGCACGGGGCGCATGCGCCAATATTGGTAAGAGAGCAAGAAATGAGCGAGGCAGCTGTATGCCGTACAGCGAATACGGGAGACCACGTCGGATACATCAGACACACGGGGCAAGCCACGACCGATACAATGGCCGTACACAGAGAAGCAGAGATCGCTTTGCACGGCGCCGTCGAGAACTGCCGTTTGGGGTGACTTCAGACGTCTGATATGCACCCGACGGGTGCATGTGTGTTAGCCTAACGCGAGGCCCTGTCGGCCGCCATATCTATGCCAACGAGCCAAGCGTCGGCATAAGTTGCCTGACGTCACCCGCACCCGCGGCCGTATATCCCGGTAATCGGACCGGATGGCAATAGAACCGTGTAGGAAAGGAGTAAGTGGTGTGGCCCAGAGAGGTAGGTATTATAAGGCAGAGGCAGTTAGCCAATCAGTGTAGGCCGGTCATGGCCCTCTGTGCCACGTCATCCAATCCGCGTGCCTGCACCACCCGCATCGATCCAGGGCGTATCGCTGCAATCCGTCGGCGCAGCCGTCGGACATAAATGAATTTGTGACATTTTTCCCTAATTTTATATTATGAATTTATTCTTTTCACAACATAAATGACTGTTATCTAAAGACACAAAAAAACATTTACTCAATTATATAATAAATATCGATTCCCCACTCACGGACGTCGCGCGAATGACCGTGAAAGAGATGGGGGGAAACGAAAGTCAACACGGAGGCGATATGAGTGAGAGAGGGGAACTCAGGATGCGCTGTCGCGGTACGAGACGGGGAGCCGAATCTAGTGGCGTGGTTGCGGTCCAGCAATACCTGTCGTAAGGAGGATAGTGCCTATGGCCATAGCAACCTATCGCAACAGTTTGGAAGAGTCTACTGGTCAAAAGGAACCCGTCCGGAGCGAAAAGGATCAAAGGGGCTAAGATCATCTGCGGTAACCTGGACTAGGACCAGTTTTTTAGATCCGGTCGGATTACGGTTGCGACCATTCGGGTCTGTAGTTTTAGGTAGTAAATGTTAGCTCATAAATGCCACCGATAAAATCAGCACGCGTGTCCACCATGCACATGGTGTGAAAGTGTCGTTGTGCGCATGCGATACGATGCACCATTCTGGCCTCATGGGTGCTAGAAAGCCTCCCCTCACGGAACGGCAGTGCCCGACCGTCACTTGAGAGGGCGAGAGGAGGGAAATCATGCGCGAGCACGGTAGCCAACCGGCAGGAAATCTAGTAGTGGTAGGTTGGCTCAGTCCAGACCCTATTTCAGGGAGTTATGAGGAAAGGCATGACCTATCGCCAACAAGTAGAGAAAGAGTCCACTGACGTCCAAAGCCCCCGTTACGTCCAGATAAATAGTCAAAGAGGACTCCATAAGATTCTATTGCGTCAACTGGGATTATGCGGGTCTGCGCCTTACGGGAGGTGTTGTTTTTGGTTTGTAGCTATGCCATCGAAACATCGCACCGAGGTACCCTGATGCAAGATGTTCAAGGTGATCAAGTGGATATAGACGTACAGACGCCACGTCTTGGACGGAGGGATCCTCAAGGTTAGGCCCCCCCTCACCAGGACGCAGTGCACCGCGCACTATGGAAGGGGGGGAGAATCAGTATCGCAGAAGGGGACGTACGTAGAACCGGAGCGGAATATCTACGCTTAGATGGGTTGAGACATCCAGACCGTTAGTTACCAGGGGATGTTACGCTATGCCCGTGCCTGACCCTATCTCTACCATTTTGTTCAATGAGTACACTGTGTCAAATCCAATTCTGGCGATAGATAGCAAAGGCTAAATTCCTCCGTAGCTTGGTTAATACGCGAGAGTTCCAGGCGGTGCGCCTCGGCGGTTCTATTTGTAGTAGCTAGATGCCCCACCCCGAAATATAGACACGGCGAGTCCTCATCGCAGGAGTGCACGTAAAACGAGTTATCATGGAGCGGTAAACATTGACCTGAAGTCGGTCGCTAATGCGCAGGCGCAGCAGATGACCTTCTTGGGCGCTTAGTGAGTGGGGCCCCCCTCCACGGACGGAAGTGCCGATCATTCACGTGGCAGGGGGAGGAAACGTCGACACGGGACGGACTAAAAGAGCGATCTGTTGGAGGGGGAATCCATGCGAGATCGGGTCGAGCCCGGACTCGAGAGTCGAGCGGCGCCGGTAGGGTCCAGACCATATCGCGGATGTACTGTGTTCTATGCCATGCACTGGCAGCCGTATCCGCAGAACCAGGTTGGAACGCAGCCTCACAAATGACAAGTCACAAGCCCCACCCGAGAACACCCAGCCGGAAAGTCAAAGGGCTAAGATCATATAGGATCAACGGGACGCTAGGGGTCGTGTGTTTGGGTCGCACGGGTACTGCAAGATAGCGCATCCTCGGGTTGTTAGCGTAAGCCCGCGACAACATCGCACTGGAGTTTTCATGCATGTCTGAAAGTACGATTGTGGCATGCAATAAGACGCCTTCTTGGCTCCATGGCAGCAGTGCTGCGCTCTCCCACTCCACGCAGACGCGGCGTCGCCGCCGTCACTTGAGAAGGCGGGGGAGCAGGAATTCTATAGACCCGCCACAGTCATGCGTAGAACGGCAGGCGGATCTCAGCTGGCCGGGTGGAACGGTTGCGAAGGTCCAGGACCACCTGTTTCGGGAAGATTCCTATGCCGGCTTGAGCTATCCAGCAACCAGAGGTGGAAGCACGAGACCCCACTTAAGTCTCGAAAGCCCGCTCCGGGACGATAAGTCAAAGGGGCAGATCGCCTGAGTCAACTGCGATACAGGAGTGCCGGGCTCTCTCGGGCGTTGTTCTGTTAGGCTATGCACCACACGAAACATCAGCACAGGTACTCAGTGCATAGATGTGAAAGTGCTCTCACTTAATGGAATGCCGTTTACGTAGGATGCCCTATCTTGGCATCCTAGGTGATACGCGCGGCCCCCCTCCACGTGACACAGACTGCTGAGCAGGGAGTAGCCCGTCGTCATAGTGGAGGGGGAATAACATGGCAGCGTCGGGTCGAAGAGAAGAGGAATGAGGAACAAAAAATAATACACCGGGCCGAGCATATACCCTCCCTTTGCGTGCTGTGCCCCCCTTTCTTGTTTTTACCCCCCTCCTTAGTTCGTTTGTTTACCTGTTGTTGGTACCCGACGGAGGGGAGAAGCCCGAGACAGGAGTGGCCGCGGGTAATGGCGTCCACCAGATCGCGTTCGGGGAGTGTAGTTGCACTATGGGGCGCGACCAATACACAACAGGTAGAAGAGTCCACTGGTCAAGGCCCGTCCGGCCGAAAGTCTAAGGGCTAGATCATGTGCTAGTCAACGCTGGTAGGCGTTATGTCGTGGTACGGCGTTGCGCCTTCGCACGGGTTGGTAGTAGCTATGCCACCGAAAACATCGCGCACGCCCAGGAGTTCATGAATGTCTGAACAAAGTGAAGACCAGTGTGAGGCATGCATAGACGCCCGTCTTGGCTCCTGGGTGGTGGCTCCCCTCCCGGACGGCAGTGACGCCGTCACTTGGAGGGGGGACTCATGCCGCGTCGGGTAGACCGGAGGGAATTCTAGTGGGGGTGGGTCCAGACCTGTCGGGGACATGTTCCTATGGGCTGAGCTATCGCAACAGGTGGAAGAGCCACTGGTCAGAAGCCCCCGTCCCGGCGATAGTCAAAAAAGGCTAGATCTCCTGGCAACGGGGGGGAGTCGGGTGGCCCTTCAGGGTGTTGTATGTTGTAGCCTATGAAACCGAAAATCGCAGGGGTCTACATGCATGTGTGGAAAGTGCCTTGCTGTGGAATGAGTAGATGCACATCTTGGCTCCTAGGGGTAGGCCAACCTCCAACGACGGCAATTGCAGGTTCGTGGACTTGGTTGGGGGAGGGGAAGGAGAAAAAAGGGGGTAAGGAAATCATGCGCGCGGGTCTTTGTTAGAGCGAGAATCTAGTGGCGGAGGTTTGGGTACAGACCAGCCACGTAG
>CM022298.1:713732015-713770057 GCA_011799875.1 Thinopyrum elongatum
TGGGTGGCCATCTCGACATACTATCACGACGCTCTTGGTGTGAAGATGACCAAGGAAGAAGCGCGGAGGATGGGCATTACCTTGGAGAGGCACGAGTACTTGGCGGTAAGTATAAAAGATTTTTCATTTCGATGTTTGTGGTAAATTTCATCGTTTCGTGTTGACATGCCGTTATGCTTTCCTTATGTAGGTGTGTCCAAATTGGTGTTATGGAAAAGACGAGTCCTGGGCGGCATTGGTAGATATGTGGTGTGGTCAGGATGGAGCCTGGGCAGCTACGAGCATCAAAAACAAGGCTAACCGAGGGAAGGAGGGAGTACATGCTCAGGGAAACCGAAACCACTTTCTCCACAAGACACTTCATGTATGACTAACCTCATTAAACAATCTTCTTCTTCTATTTACCATCACTTTCTTATGTATGACTAACCTCTGTTTGGTGGTGCAGGAGGAGAAACTGAAGCGGCCGCTCTCACACATGGAGGCGTGGGAGATCGCCCATACGCGGAGGAAGCCCAAGCCTAGCGAGGGCAAGTACTATGGCAAGACCGCGGAGAAGAAGAAGGCCTACTCCGAGGGGTACCTGAGGTTACATCCTGGCACACCTGACCCCATTAGGGCGGATCTGGACGAGAGGGTGGTGGTGGGCATTGTTGGGGAACGTGCAATTTCAAAAAAATTCTTACGCTCACGCAAGATCTACCTAGGAGATGCATAGCAACGAGAGGGAGAGAGTGTGTCCACGTACCCTCGTAGACCGAAAGCGGAAGCGTTAGCTTAACGCAGTTGATGTAGTCGAACGTCTTCGTGATCCAACCGATCAAGCACCGAACGTACGGCACCTCCGAGTTCAGCACACGTTCAGCTCGATGACGTCCCTCGAACTCTTGATCCAGCAGAAGGTCGAGGGAGAGTTTCATCAGCACGACGGCCTGGTGACGGTGATGGTGATGTGATCCGCGCAAGGCTTCGCCTAAGCACTACGACAATATGACCGGAGGAGTAAACTGTGGAGGGGGGCCCGCACACGGCTAAGAGAATCTCTGTTGTGTCTTTGGGGTGCCCCTTGCCTACGTATATAAAGGAGGGGGAGAGAGGCCGGCGCCGAGGAGGGGCGCGCCATGGGGGAAGCCCTACTTGGACTCCTAGTCCAAGTAGGATTCGCCCCCCCCCCCCCCCCCCCTTTTCCTTTCTTCCACCGGAGGGAAAAGGAAGGAGAGGGAGAGGGAAAGGGAAGGGGGGCGCCGCCCCCTCCTCCTTTTCCTATTCGGACTCCCTAGGAGGGGGGTGTGCGGCCACCCCCGCGGGCTTCCCTCTCTCTCCCTTAGGCCCATGTTGGCCCAACACATCCCCAAGGGGTTCCGGTAACCCCTCGGTACTCCGGAAAATACCCGAATTACTCCGGAACCATTCCGGTGTCCGAATATAACCTTCCAATATATCAATCATTACCTCTCGACCATTTTGAGACTCCTCGTCATGTCCGTGATCTCATCCGGGACTCCGAACAAACTTCGGTCACCAAAACACACAACTCATAATACAAATCGTCATCGAATGTTAAGCGTGCGGACCGTACGGGTTCGAGACCTATGTAGACATGACAGAGACACATCTCCGGTCAATAACCAATAGCGGAACCTGGATGCTCATATTGGCTCCTACATATTCTTCGAAGATCTTTATCGGTCAAACCGCATAACAACATACGTCATTCCCTTTGTCATCGGTATGTTACTTGCCCGAGATTCGATCGTCGGTATCATCATACCTAGTTCAATCTCGTTACCGGCAAGTCTCTTTACTCGTTCCGTAATGCATTATCCCGTAACTAACTCATTAGTCACATTGCTTGCAAGGCTTATAGTGATGTGCATTACCGAGAGGGCCCAGAGATACCTCTCCGATACATGGAGTGACAAATCCTAATCTTGATCTATGCCAACCCAACAAACACCTTCGGAGACACCTGTAGAGCATCTTTATAATCACCCAGTTACGTTGTGACGTTTGATAGCACACAAAGTGTTCCTCCGGTATTCGGGAGTTGCATAATCTCATAGTCAGAGGAATATGTATAAGTCATGAAGAAAGCAATAGCAATAAAACTAAACGATCAATATGCTAAGCTAATGGATGGGTCTTGTCCATCACATCATTCTCTAATGATGTGATCCTGTTCATCAAATGACAACACATGTCTATGGTCAGGAAACATAACCATCTTTGATAAACAAGCTAGTCAAGTAGAGGCATACTAGGGATACTCTGTTTGTCTATGTATTCACACATGTACTAAGTTTCCAGTTAATACAATTCTAGCATGAATAATAAACATTTATCATGATATAAGGAAATATAAATAACAACTTTATTATTGCCTCTAGGGTATATTTCCTTCAGTCTCCCACTTGCACTAGAGTCAATAATCTAGATTACATAATAATGATTCTAACACCCATGGAGTCTTGGTGCTGATCATGTTTTGATCGTGGAAGAGGCTTAGTCAATGGGTCTGCAACATTCAGATCCGTATGTATTTTGCAAATCTCTATGTCTCCCTCCTTGACTTGATCGCAGATGGAATTGAAGCATCTCTTGATGTGTTTGGTTCTCTTGTGAAATCTGGATTCCTTCGCCAAGGCAATTGCTCCAGTATTGTCACAAAAGATTTTCATTGGACCCGATGCACTAGGTATTACACCTAGATCGGATATGAACTCCTTCATCCAGACTCCTTCATTTGCTGCTTCCGAAGCTGCTATGTACTCCGCTTCACATGTAGATCCTGCCACGACGCTCTGCTTGGAACTGCACCAACTGACAGCTCCACCATTCCATATAAATACGTATCCGGTTTGTGACTTAGAGTCATCCGGATCAGTGTCAAAGCTTGCATCAACGTAACCATTTACGACAAGCTCTTTGTCACCTCCATGAATGAGAAACATATCCTTAGTCCTTTTCAGGTATTTCAGGATGTTCTTGACCGCTGTCCAGTGATCCACTCCTGGATTACTTTGGTACCTCCCTGCTAAACTTATAGCAAGGCACACATCAGGTCTGGTACACAGCATTGCATACATGATAGAACCTATGGCTGAAGCATAGGGAATGACTTTCATTTTATCTCTATCTTTTGCAGTGGTCGGGCATTGAGTGTGACTCAACTTCACACCTTGTAACACAGGTAAGAACCCTTTCTTTGACTGATCCATTTTGAACTTCTTCAAAACTTTATCAAGGTATGTGCTTTGTGAAAGTCCAATTATGAGTCTTGATCTATCTTTATAGATCTTGATGCCTAATATATAAGCAGCTTCACCGAGGTCTTTCATTGAAAAATTCTTATTCAAGTATCCTTTTATGCTATCCAGAAATTCCGTATCATTTCCAATCAACAATATGTCATCCACATATAATATCAAAAATGCTACAGAGCTCCCACTCACTTTCTTGTAAATACAGGCTTCTCCAAAAGTCTGTATAAAACCATATGCTTTTATCACACTATCAAAGCGTATATTCCAACTCTGAGAGGCTTGCACCAGTCCATAAATGGATCGCTGGAGCTTGCACACTTTGTTAGCACCCTTAGGATCGACAAAACCTTCTGGTTGCATCATATACAACTCTTCTTTAAGAAATCCATTAAGGAATGCAGTTTTGACATCGATTTGCCAAATTTCATAATCATAAAATGCGGCAATTGCTAACATGATTTAGACAGACTTAAGCATCGCTACGGGTGAGAAGGTCTCATCGTAGTCAACTCCTTGAACTTGTCGAAAATCTTTCGCAACAAGTCGAGCTTTGTAGACAGTAACATTACCGTCAGCGTTAGTCTTCTTCTTGAAGATCCATTTATTCTCTATGGCTTGCCGATCATCGGGCAAGTCAACCAAAGTCCACACTTTGTTCTCATACATGGATCCCATCTCAGATTTCATGGCCTCAAGCCATTTCGCGGAATCTGGGCTCATCATCGCTTCCTCATAGTTCGTAGGTTTGTCATGGTCTAGTAACATGACTTCCAGAACAGTATTACCGTACCACTCTGGTGCGGAACGTACTCTGGTTGACCTACGAGGTTCGGTAGTAACTTGATCTGAAGTTTCATGATCATCATCATTAACTTCCTCACTAATTGGTGTAGGCATCACTGGAACTGATTTCTGTGATGAACTACTTTCCAATTCGGGAGAAGGTACAATTACCTCATCAAGTTCTACTTTCCTCCCACTCACTTCTTTCGAGAGAAACTCCTTCTCTAGAAAGGATCCATTCTTAGCAATGAATATCTTGCCTTCGGATCTGTGATAGAAGGTGTACCCAACAGTCTCCTTTGGGTATCCTATGAAGACGCATTTCTCCGATTTGGGTTCGAGCTTATCAGGTTGAAGCTTTTTCACATAAGCATCACAGCCCCAAACTTTAAGAAATGACAGCTTAGGTTTCTTGCCAAACCACAGTTCATATGGTGTCGTCTCAACGGATTTAGATGGTGCCCTATTTAACGTGAATGCAGCCGTCTCTAAAGCATAACCCCAAAACGATAGTGGTAAATCGGTAAGAGACATCATAGATCGCACCATATCTAATAAAGTATGGTTACGACGTTCGAACACACCATTACGCTGTGGTGTTCTAGGTGGCGTGAGTTGCGAAACTATTCCACATTGTTTCAAATGAAGACCAAACTCATAACTCAAATATTCACCTCCACGATCAGATCGTAGAAACTTTATTTTCTTGTTACGATGATTTTCCACATCACTCTGAAATTCTTTGAACTTTTCAAATGTTTCATTAAGTAGATATACCCATATCTGCTCAAATCATCTGTGAAGGTCAGAAAATAACGATACCCGCCGCGAGCCTCAACACTCATCGGACCGCATACATCAGTATGTATTATTTCCAATAAGTCAGTTGCTCGCTCCATTGTTCTGGAGAACGGAGTGTTAGTCATCTTGCCCATGAGGCATGGTTCGCAAGTATCAAGTGATTCATAATCAAGTGATTCCAAAAGCCCATCAGCATGGAGTTTCAGCATGCGCTTTACAACAATATGACCTAAACGGCAGTGCCACAAATAAGTTGCACTATCATTATTAACTTTGCATCTTTTGGCTTCAATATTATGAATATGTGTATCACTACAATCGAGATTCAACAAAAATAGACCACTCCTCAAGGGTGCATGACCATAAAAGATATTACTCATATAAATAGAACAACCATTATTCTCTGATTTAAATGAATAACCGTCTCGCATCAAACAAGATCCAGATATAATGTTCATGCTCAACGCTGGCACCAAATAACAATTATTCAGGTCTAAAACTAATCCCGAAGGTAGATGTAGAGGTAGCGTGCCGACGACGATCACATCGACTTTGGAACCATTTCCCACGCGCATCGTCACCTCGTCCTTAGCCAATCTTCGTTTAATCCGTAGCCCCTGTTTCGAGTTGCAAATATGAGCAACAGAACTAGTATCAAATACCCAGGCGCTACTACGAGCATTAGTAAGGTACACATCAATAACATGTATATCAAATATACCTTTCACTTTGCCATCCTTCTTATCCGCCAAATACTTGGGGCAGTTTCGCTTCTAGTGACCAGTCCCTTTGCAGTAGAAGCACTCAGTTTCAGGCTTAGGTCCAGACTTGGGCTTCTTCCCGGGAGTAGCAACTTGCTTGTTATTATTCTTGAAGTTCCCCTTCTTCCCTTTGCCCTTTTTCTTGAAACTAGTGGTCTTGTTAACCATCAACACTTGATGCTCCTTCTTGATTTCTACCTTCGCAGCCTTTAGCATCGTGAAGAGCTCGGGAATTGTCTTTTCCATTCCTTGCATATTATAGTTCATCACGAAGAGCTCGGGAATCATCAGGAAGATTAACTCCCAGCTGAGTCAAGTGGTTATGGTACCCAGACATTCTGAGTATATGTTCACTGACAGAACTATTCTCCTCCATCTTGTAGCTATAGAACTTGTTGGAGGCTTCATATCTCTCAACTCGGGCATTTGCTTGAAATATTAACTTCAACTCTTGGAACATCTCATATGCTCCATGACGTTCAAAACGTCTTTGAAGTCCCGATTCTAAGCCGTAAAGCATGGCACACTGAACTATCGAGTAGTCATCAGCTTTGCTCTGCCAGACGTTCATAACGTCCGGAGTTGCTCCTGCAGCGGGTCTTGCACCTGGCGGTGCTTCCAGGACGTAATTCTGCTGTGCAGCAATGAGGATAATCCTCAAGTTACGGACCCAGTCCGTGTAGTTGCTACCATCATCTTTTAACTTAGCTTTCTCTAGGAACGCATTAAAATTCAAGGGAACGGTAGCATAGGCCATTGATCTACAACAACATAGATATGCAAAAACTATCAGGTACTAAGTTCATGCTAAATTAAAGTTCAATTAATCATATTACTTAAGAACTCCCACTTAGATAGACATCCCTCTAGTCATCTAAATGATCACGTGATCCATATCAACTAAACCATGTCCGATCATCACGTGAGATGGAGTAGTTTTCAATGGTGAACATCTCTATGTTGATCATATCTACTATATGATTCACGTTCGACCTTTCGGTCTCAGTGTTCCGAGGCCATATCTGCATATGCTAGGCTCGTCAAGTTTAACCCGAGTATTCTGCACGTGCAAAACTGGCTTGCACCCGTTGTATGTGAACGCAGAGCTTATCACACCCGATCATCATGTGGTGTCTCGGCACAAAGAACTGTAGCAACGGTGCATACTTAGGGAGAACACTTATACCTTGAAATTTAGTGAGAGATCATCTTATAATGCTACCGCCGTACTAAGCAAAATAAGATGCATAAAAGATAAACATCATATGTAATCAAAATATGTGACATGATATGGTCATCATCATCTTGTGCCTTTGATCTCCATCTCCAAAGCACCGTCATGATCTCCATCGTCACCGGCTTGACACCTTGATCTCCATCGTAGCGTCGTTGTCGTCTTGCCAACTATTGCTTCTACGACTATCGCTACCGCATAGTGATAAAGTAAAACAATTACATGGCGATTGCATTTCATACAATAAAGCGACAACCATAAGGCTCCTGCCAGTTGCCGATAACTTTTACAAAACATGATCATCTCATACAATAACGTATATCACATCATGTCTTGACCATATCACATCACAACATGCCCTGCAAAAACAAGTTAGACGTCCTCTACTTTGTTGTTGCAAGTTTTACGTGGCTGCTACGGGCTTCTAGCAAGAACCGTTCTTACCTACGCATCAAAACCACAACGATTTTTCATCAAGTGTGCTGTTTTAACCTTCAACAAGGACCGGCCGTAGTCAAACTTGATTCAACTAAAGTTGGAGAAACAGACACCCGCCAGCCACCTGTGTGCAAAGCACGTCGGTAGAACCAGTCTCATGAACGCGGTCATGTAAAGTCGGTCCGGGCCGCTTCATCCAACAATATCGCCGAATCAAAGTAAGACGTTGGTGGTAAGCAGTATGACTATTATTGCCCACAACTCTTTGTGTTCTACTCATGCATATCATCTACGCATAGACCTGGCTCGGATGCTACTGTTGGGGAACGTGCAATTTCAAAAAAATTCTTACGCTCACGCAAGATCTATCTAGGAGATGCATAGCAACGAGAGGGAGAGAGTGTGTCCACGTACCCTCGTAGACCGAAAGCGGAAGCATTAGCTTAACGCGGTTGATGTAGTCAAACGTCTTCGCGATCCAACCGATCAAGCACCGAACGTATGACACCTCCGAGTTCAGCACATGTTTAGCTCGATGACGTCCCTCAAACTCTTGATCCAGCAGAAGGTCGAGGGAGAGTTTTGTCAGCACGACGGCGTGGTGACGGTGATGGTGATGTGATCCGCGCAGGGCTTCGCCTAAGCACTACGACCATATGACCGGAGGAGTAAACTATGGAGGGGGGCACCGCACACGGCTAAGAGAATCTCTGTTGTGTCTTTGGGGTGCCCCTTGCCTACGTATATAAAGGAGGGGGGAGAGAGGCCGGCGGCCAGGAGGGGCGCGCCATGGGGGGAGTCCTACTTGGACTCCAAGTCCAAGTACGATTCCCCCCCCCCCCCTTTCCTTTCTTCCACCGGAGGGAAAAGGAAGGAGAGGGAGAGGGAAAGGGAAGGGGGGCGCCGCCCCCTCCTCCTTGTCCTATTCGGACTCCCTAGGAGGGGGGCGCACGGCCACCCCCGCGGGCTTCCCTCTCTCTCCCTTAGGCCCATGTTGGCCCAACACTTCCTCGGGGGGTTCCGGTAACCCCTCGGTACTCCAGAAAATACCCGAATTACTCCGGAACCATTCCGGTGTCCGAATATAACCTTCCAATATATCAATCTTTACCTCTCGACCATTTCGAGACTCCTCGTCATGTCCGTGATCTCATCCGGGACTCCGAACAAACTTCGGTCACCAAAACACACAACTCATAATACAAATCGTCATCGAACGTTAAGCGTGCGGACCCTACGGGTTCGAGAACTATGTAGACATGACAGAGACACATCTCCGGTCAATAACCAATAGCGGAACCTGGATGCTCATATTGGCTACTACATATTCTTCGAAGATCTTTATCGGTCAAACCGCATAACAACATACGTCATTCCCTTTGTCATCGGTATGTTACTTGCCCGAGATTCGATCGTCGGTATCATCATACCTAGTTCAATCTCGTTACTGGCAAGTATCTTTACTCATTCCGTAATGCATCATCCCGTAACTAACTCATTAGTCACATTGCTTGCAAGGCTTATAGTGATGTGCATTACCGAGAGGGCCCAGAGATACCTCTCCGATACACGGAGTGACAAATCCTAATCTTGATCTATGCCAGCCCAACAAACACCTTCGGAGACACCTGTAGAGCATCTTTATAATCACCCAGTTACATTGTGACGTTTGATAGCACACAAAGTATTCCTCCGGTATTCGGGAGTTGCATAATCTCATAGTCAGAGGAATATGTATAAGTCATGAAGAAAGCAATAGCAATAAAACTAAACGATCAATATGCTAAGCTAATGGATGGGTCTTGTCCATCACATCATTCTCTAATGATGTGATCCTGTTCATCAAATGACAACACATGTCTATGGTCAGGAAACATAACCATCTTTGATAAACAAGCTAGTCAAGTAGAGGCATACTAGGGATACTCTGTTTGTCTATGTATTCACACATGTACTAAGTTTCCGGTTAATACAATTCTAGCATGAATAATAAACATTTATCATGATATAAGGAAATATAAATAACAACTTTATTATTGCCTCTAGGGCATATTTCCTTCAGGCATGGGGCCCAAGGAGCACGGTCGGGAGGCGCTTCTGGATGCTGTGATCACTCCTTCTATCTCCTACACACAGCTCCGAGCTACCGACCCGAGCCTGAGCCAGCGCACGAGCACGCCCATGACCAGTGCGCAGTCACACTCCCTCTTTGCTGAGTGGCAATCTGTAAGTATTTTCCCTCTTATCTTCATTGCTCACTTTATTTTCCGCATTGAGATGTTTTATGAGTTCCATCATGTCATACCGTAGGCCGACATGGAGTACACACGCCAGGAGACCATGGCGTGGCACGCGAGCCTTTTAGCAGTGCATGAGCACAACTCTCGCATGATGGCGGTTAGTTTGGCCCCTTTCATTTCACTTCTATATTTGCACTTGCATTTCTTCTGACATTCTTGTTTGCTTGGTCAATTAACATGCAGCACGTTGTTGAGTGCATGGCGGCCGGTAGGGTTCCTCAATTGCAACCAGCACCATCTCCTCCACCACAACCAGTGTTGCTTACCTTTGAGGAGTTTCTGGCACAGCACCCTGGCCCCTCGCCGGTTAGTACATCCCCAAACTATTCACCCAAAGCATACCGTTTATTCAACACAATCATATATCCCCTTAACATGTCTTTTCAACATCCAGGGAACCGGTGGATCTACCGTTGGTGGTGGTGCTGGTCTTGGCACCACTCCCGAATCACGGAGCCCGATCACTACGATCCACGGAGGCGGTGGCGGTGGTGGTCTTGGCGGTAGCGCTGCCGCTAGCAGTGACGACTTGGGCTTCGGCGGACTTGGCGGTGACGACCTTGGCGGTCAGCCACGTCCCGGCGCTTAAGCCTTTAGGTGACGGTGGTGGTGATGATAAACTTGTGTTCTTTAGATGACTTGTGGTCTTTTATGGTCCTTTAGATGACTTGTGTGCTTCTTTATATGCTTATGTTGTTTGTGATGATGCTTATGTTTTGCGATGATGCTTATGTTTTGTGATGATGCCTATATTGTTGTGATGCTGTTGATGTTGGTTGTGAGGATGATACTTATATGTGTTGTGTATGTCTATTTGCATCATATATATCTGCTGTATAATTGAATTGAATTGAATTGAAAACAAACAGAAAAAAGAAAAAAAATCAGACACAAACTATGCCGACGGCGTAGCCGTCGCCATAGGGCTAGCACAAGCTATCAGTGGGCGCCACGTGGCACCTATGCCGATGGCCTAGCCGTCGGCATAGGTGCCACGTGGCGCCCACTGGTAGCTCTTGGGGCAGGGCTATGCCGACGGCTTAGCCATCGGCATAGCCCTGCCCCAGGCTTAGCCATCGGCATAGCCCTGCCCCAGGAGCTAAACTACGCCGACGGCCTAGCCGTCGGCATACATATGCCACGTGGCGTCTCCTGGTTGGGCAGCACTTGACGGCGGCGCCGACAGCCACAGTTAGGCGGGGGACATCGGCATAGATGTACGGACGCCGTCGGGATATCATCTATGCCGACGGCCTCCCGGGGTACGCCGACGCATATGTTGTCGACGGCCCTACGCAGACGGGGGCAGTCGGCATAGGCCTGCCCCGACGGGAATCAGGGCTATGCCGACGGCCTGGGCCGTCGGCATAGGGGTTTATTCCGGTAGTGACGGTATGCATGCCCGTGACTCGGATGTCGCCACCATGGGCACGGCGTCGTCCCATGTTAGGCTGTCGGCATAGGGGTTTATTCCGGTAGTGACGGTATGCATGCCCACGACTCGGATGTCGCCACCATGGGCACGGCGTCGTCCCATGTTGTGCTGCTCGCAGCCCAGGATGAGTCATTGGTCGTCGGCGGAACGAAGGCGGCGAAGGAGGTTTTCTTGGCACGCGGGAGGTACCGCAGGGTGGCGGCGAGCCTGAGGGTGATCACTGAGTTGGGGCTCAATTTCTGGTTGGAGGAGTTGAAGGATCGGTTGCATGAGTTGATGATGGGTTCGCCGTGGGACTACCGGCCAAGAGAATCATGGAGCTGGATCGATGTCATCGGCTGTCCAATCCCACAGGAAAACGGTGAGTGATTCTTTGCGCTGAATACCCCTAAATGAATAATGCTTCACTTTTGAGCTCGGTCGGCCGTGCGTTCCATGCATGCATGTTCAACGTTCATCAACCTGGTCTGGTGTGGGTTTCCATGCATATATTTCAGGCAGTTGCACTGTGTCAGCATGCTTCATGTGTTTGGAGGCCCAGCACAGGCTAGTGTTCGAGAGGAAGTACGGCGTAGTGACCTTCCCATATAGCATACCCATGGAGACGGCGAAGGAGCTGCTGGAGTTTTGCAAGTTGGGCGGCGTCTGGACCACCAAATGGGGCACCAAGCATGTGGAGGTCCTCGGAGTGATACAGGTGATCGGCGGGGTTGACGCGACGCCACACCTGGTCGGCTGGGAGCCGTGCAGGCTCCAGGTGAAGTCATGGGAGAAGCTGCTCAACTCCGAGTGTGTGCCCGCGCCGTCCAGCCTCGCGCGCATGATTCACCTGAGAGGGCCCATGCTTGGCTCTTTCATGGCCGGTCCAGACTACTACGACGACGGCTGGGAGAGGAGGGTCTACAGGGGATGGGTGGGCAAGAAGGCCGTCTTCCACATTGTGGTCTGCAGTTCCTTCCGATTCCAGGCCGGCGAGATGCACATTGAGGTGGTTGACAACCACCTCAACTGGGGTCCTGTCCGCTGGATCCTCAAGCAGGTGTTTCTTAGCTTCACGCTCATCGAGATCGAGCCGCTGGAGGTCGGCGCTCTCAGGAAGGAGCCGAGGGCGAGCTGGTGGCGCCGCCTTCTGCGCAAGGTTTGGAGGGAGAGGACGCCCTGGTGGCACTGGCGCCGTGAACTTGCCAAGCTTTGGAGTGGTGTGTAGCGTATAGCCTGCTGCGTAGGATGTATATATATGTTGGTTGACTCGTATCACTGTCTACATTTGATACGTTATGGTCGCTCGCTGTGTTACTCAAGCCTAACACCTGTGGCTTCCTTTTCCTGTAACATACTGTACTATATGTGAACTAGACAGCGATTCTTTTTTCTACTCACTCATCGGACCGGGCTTGCTGCCCAGCAGCTACGTATCTTCATATGGTCTCAACTGTGCAACCAATCAAACATAATAGAAAGAGAACTGATGAACAAAACAAGGCCCAGCAAAATGTAATACGAGTCTGGGGCTGAACCATCCATAATACTGTGTAATTGATTGACAATGGAGAGCACGAACAAACAAACGGCAACTTTCCAACCGAAACAAGATTCGCACGTGAAAGAATTCAGCACACGTACGCGCATACACTTTGGGCGAGGACGCCCAGCCTGGAACGAGATCTCCTCGCACCTTGTTCTCGCCCTGCTCTGGAATGCGACGGCGCCTGTTGAAATCATGATGGTGAGTTGGTGACATCACCAGCACGTCTTCAGAGCGCATGCCGCTGCCCCAGTCCACAGATATCACAGCGGGCAGAGTGCTCCAGCCACGATTCAGTGAGGGGAGGCCACCGCCGCTGCTAACGGCTACATCTTTGGAAGAGGAAGGCGGGCAGGCAGGCAGTGGAGATGGAGCCGAGGCCAACGCCGTGACCGAATACCGTCGTCAGGAGATGTCGGGATTGGTTTGCGCATCTTTGCTGCCCTCACTCTATTCACCTGTAGGAGAGTAGGGAAAAAGGCATTAGGAGATACGGCTATTATTGATTCCTTTAATGCAAGACACTTCTTGACCTCATTAAAACCAACAGAGTATATTGCTTTTTGCCATTCTGCATAAACAATATACAGAAATTACAAATACATATATGAAAACACATTGCGGTCCATCAGATAAAAACTAGTGTTAGGAGATAGGGCTATTGCTCTACGTTTAGTAGCAATAGCATCTGCAATAAGCCGACTACTATGAGTACAACTGCAACTACATGAACAACACGCTGACAATTTACAGTGCAACTACACCCGTTGTGCCACAAATGCTCAACAACATTCTAGTGATTGCGAGGGAACGGTCCATTCTAGTGATCATTTGAAGATCCCAGTGCCTATTTATGTATGATATCCTGAATCTATTTCACGAAATATGTAAGCACATACATTATATTTCACAAGTCTGAATATGTCAAGATCTAGCTTGTTTCAATGGGAGTATATTTCCCAAGTCTGAAAGCTGCCAAATCACATTATGTTAGAAGCTCACAAATACAAGTGACCTTCACCGTCAGGATTAAGTATTTCATAGCACAGAAATCTTCCAGATTTGAATGGTCTGATCCTCCAGGAGCTCAAGAATATACTCTCCTCTCTTTTGACCAATCCCCTGAAGAAGAAATGGCAACATTAATAGGAAATGTATACAGGTGACTAGAAATGAATAGTAGACTCATTATTGTTGTCCAAAAAAAACCTTAATAATTGGATTAATATATGTGTCCAAGAAATGTACTGCAGGGGTGCCATTTTTTTTATTCGAATACGTAGGAGATCTGCATATCATTGCATTAAGAAGAAGAAATGTAGATAGAGTTATCAATAGCTACCAAGATTTAAGTTATCAACTACAGCCCTAACTTAACCAAGTAAGGAGGATTATAAACTTACAATCGACACATTAATGCTGCTTATCAATAGAATAATGAACCATAAGCCTCAAAGTTCATCTGACGCTGGTTTGGAACTGCTATATTTTAGTTGGTGAAAGTTGGAGAGTGATCCCTGTGTTTGCATAGGAAATGTACAGATCCATGCACGGTGAGTGGTGTTGGAATATCTCTTTCAATTATTAATGGCAGTATTCAGATTTGCATGCCGATTCAGCTCGTGAATGTTCAGTTGATTGACCCTTGTTACTGCCTTATTAGTGCTTATTGATAATTGGTGGGTTATAGTTGGGCACAACACAACCCATCTAGCAGCGGAACGACCAGCGTAGTAACACATTCCTCCCACCAGCCTCGTTCTTTCCGCTCGCTCATCTCTAGCTTCCCTGTTTCCTTCCGCCGGCCCCTCCCCTCTCCTCCCCGGCCTAGCCGGTGGCAAGTAGGGTGAGGGGCCCTTCCCTTGTGTAGTCTAGGTGTAGTAGTAGCTGTTCTTGAGTCCTTTATGGCTGTTTCTGGGTTTTTCTTGCCGGTGAGGGGCATCAGCAAGATCTGATTTTGTCCGTGCTCGTGATTGCTGTCTCTGTGGTTCTTGGCGATGGCCCTACCACGGTAAAGCCAGGTTGTCCCAGCTCCAATAACCTTCTCCTTCCAGATCTTGCTGAACCAGATCCTTCTGTATCCTTCGCTTCTTGCCAAGGGGTGAAGATGGGTTCTATGTCAGCAGATCTGGCTTGTTCCTTTCCTTCCAATAAAATCCCCTGCTTCAGATCCATTCTTACTTTGCCAGTTTTGCTCCCCACAAGATCTCCATGGCCGGCTTTCTTCTTGTGCTTGAAATCTAGTGCTTGTACATTAAGATGCCATCTGGTTCCGTTCGAGCAGGACAGTTGAGAATCGGTGCATGTTTTCTCGGCATGCTCTGACACCAGTTCTTCCGATTTGGTGATGTTTCCTTTTACATCCCCATGCACCAAACCAAGGCTGTCCTTTACTGGAACCATTTGCGGTCCCTTCTGCCCTATCCAGGGGCTATCTGTTGGTTTCTGGCGTATGTGCTTCATCCTATTTCATGCCGTCGGCATATCCCTTGGCTTCATCCTCGCCACGGCGGTAGCTGCATAACCCGCAAGCCAAGAGCGGCCGTTAGAGCGTCGCAGGCCACTTGCGGTGTTGCCGCCTTGCTGGTGGCAACCGGAGCGCCGACCTGTTGTGGCCAGGCCTGCTCCGGTCAGCAGCAGTGACATGGAAGCCGCTCCGAAGCTCGAAGCTCGAAGCGACTGTCCATGGGCGGTGGGTGGTGTACGTGTCCCTTCTGGGCCGAATTGTAATATTTATTTCCAGGTTGCTTCTGAAATTTGGGATTTCTATGTCCCTTTCCTGTACTATGATCTGTTTTAATATATGCAGGGGGGCCTCCTTTGGGGGGCTTATGTTTGTCAGAAAAAAGATAATTGCTGGGTTAGTCATTAGCAATAACTGGCAATTATTCAAGTCTTAGAAGGATTTTTTTTTCAGATTATGGAACTTTTAGCTGTAGTGGAGCTGCAAGAGAATGTCGAGGACAGGCAAATTGGACTGCTACTACTTCAGGTACTTTCTCTTCCAGATCCGCTTGCAAATCCTTCTTTGAGGGCAGCACCAAGTTTGACCCAAGCCGACACTGTAAATCTTGGGCTCCTACTAGTGAAGGAAGCACTTCGTTTGGTTGGTTTGCCACAACCGCTGCTGGACTGCTAATTTCCTTGCACACCGAGGCCTGACTCACCCCTCAAAATGTCCCCTCTGATCAGGTGGAGAAAATTATTATTCATCTGTTGATTGACTGTGTCTTCACCAAACAGGTTTGGTTGGAGACCCTTCGATCTGTTGGCCTAGTGCAAACAGTTCTAGTGAGTCAACACCATCTATCCTTCCAAATTTGGTGGTCTGAAGCATCACTATTGATTGATTTTCGGCGGCACAAGGGGTTCCACTCCTTGCACATGGTGGTTGCATGGCTCATTTGGAAACATCGTAATGTGTGCGTTTACAAGGGGAGAACTCCTACTGTCTCTCTTCTTGCTCAAGGAATTCGAGAGGAGGCTGTTCTTTGGTGATCCGCTAGCGCCATGGAGTTGGAGTCCCTCTGGTCATGACTCATGAGTGCTCTTGGTTAAATTGGGGTCTCAAAATGTTAAATTACACTTCTAAACATGTATCAGACAATTCATTGGGTCTTAGCATGTAGATCCAAAAGGTTGAGCTATCATTCCTAAACAGGCAATCTAGGACTATGGCTATGTTGGAGAATCCATGCATATTTGTATACGTATGTGTCTCCTGAGCCACATTTGGGCTCAATACTCAACTTGGCCTGGATGATGAGTTGAGAGCTCTGAAATCCCACTAGGTCAACAGTTTTGGATGCCCTCCATTTTACCCACAGCAGCTGGTTAACTTCTAGCCTTAATTTTGCATTTTCTCTATACTTCGTCAATTGTATTGTATATGTATTCTCAGCAATGGGTCATAAGTCGCAACCAGATGAGAAATGCAAATGTTACAGAAAAAACACAATGATAATATTGGCATACAGTTCTCTATTTGCCTGTCAAGAAATGTAACATACTATTTCCCTTTAAACAAGGGTTCTACGTTGTGCTCATTGTTTATATCCTATAAGCAGAGAATTCCCAAAATCATTTCATGTCTACTATATAGAGTACAAGGCAAAAGGACGGCATTGCACAGTAGAGGAAAATTCTTTTCCCAAACTTCTGGTGATATCATGAGCAGCATGTTTCAAGGCACGAAATGTGAGAAATTCAATATATGGTCTTAAATTAAAATCTAGAAACTCAACAAAGCAGCAATAAAGTCATTGGTCATGATCTAGAAACTTAAACAAGCAGCGGCGACAATAGCAATCTTTTGGAAAAGAAAGGAACACATAATTGCAGGTTGCAGCAGCACAAAATGCAACATGAGTCAATACAAAATAGTAAAGTTAAAGAATAGAACTAATGATATCTTTAACATAATTCAATATTTCAAAAGTAGTATAGATTCCTAACATAGTAATATTATCATTGATGTATGCATGATGAGCTCGTCATTATCACGAAGATCCTCACACATTACTTAATCACAGACCAAGCATAGTCACTAACTAAAATATTTTATTCCTTGTTTCATCTATAAATAACTACTAGAAGAGGATCATAGGGTGCATACCTCACCAAAATCTAACTCATCCCCCTTAAGAAGTCGCTAAAATCTACAAACCCCGAGGGAAGTATACTGATGTCCATCACAACCCTCTCTTCATCCCTCAAGAATTCATCCCTGACAGTTTGTTCCCTGCATGTTTTCCCTAACTTATTTGCCAGCACGAGAAGACCGCTTGGATACCTGATTGAGCAAATACGAAGTATCATAACTTCTTTGGCACAATGTTCAAGTAGCACAGCATAATAATAGTATGGTTTCCTAGTATCACTTTCAAGAATTAATATTGGAAAATATGTTAAGAAAACGAACAGCATACCCTGTATAATGGACATTATTACCAGAAACGTTTGGTGTTGTGGTGTTTGATGTTTCAACATAAAAAGACTGGTATTGGCTCATAAATTAAACACAATTACACAAATACTTTTATGCACAAGGTATGAACTGTATAGCACATCTTCTACCATGTACTGAAATTTCTGCCACCATTCAATCATTTGTTTCTATCCAAATTTTTGTTCCATTTTATTCACCATCAATATTTAGATTATTTGCTGCATAAAGTGT
Source organism: Thinopyrum elongatum (assembly GCA_011799875.1). Classification (NCBI taxonomy): domain Eukaryota; kingdom Viridiplantae; phylum Streptophyta; class Magnoliopsida; order Poales; family Poaceae; genus Thinopyrum; species Thinopyrum elongatum. The sequence continues at coordinate 713,749,735 of CM022298.1, forward strand.
AATGCATTTCCAAGAAGAAACTGTGCACGTGTTTACTGAACAAATGATATTCCCCTAGCCTCTGTTTCCCATTTAAATCTCACTGAAGATGATAGAATATTTTTGTGCACCAGTATAATAATTAGTTTTCTGTAGGAAAAAGGATGCAGTTAGTACTCATAGTTGGCCATTGTTTTGCTTATAGCATCACCCAATTACACGAAATGAGTAGGCCATATCCCATATTTCACGTGTTTAGCTAATTAGAGATGAGCCATTAAAACTCTTTTGCATGTCAATAGTGGCATAAGAGTTTTCTACTGATCACAAGAATGATGTAGGCATGTAGTAAAGCATGGTATGGTACTAACAATACAAGTTAACTACTGAGAAGATAAAAATAAGTGTTTAACCAACAAAGCACAGGATTAAATTGTAAGTCTCAAGTATAAAAAACAATTCAATAAAGCACAAATATTGCAATAAGATGGAATTCAACTTAGTACCATCTTGCTACCAATGTCAATGTTCAATGGCAGATCAGACTGATGGCATGTTGTAGAGTCAACATGAGCTAAAAGATCATCACCTTTAGCACCTACTGCATGCTCACTTCCATTGGAAGTGCAACTGACACTACTAGCTACGCCGTTGCAGTTTCTATTCATTTTTCTTCTTAGTCTTACAAAATTAGAGTTCACACGAAGTCCACGTGAAGATCCAAGGGAAGAGCTGGTAACACATCACAATGATTAATGTGGGAGAAAGTCACAGACAAAACAAGTTTGCAAGTATGATGTGTTACAACTCAAATCTATAGAAGACCTAAGACAAACACACATGCACTGCTACGCTCAAACTTTGTCTATTGAATAAAGGTAACATATACAATCCGTAAGCAGAAACTCAGATACTCTGTTCAGGATTAAATTTTAGCATTATGGGCTTCTACTTACTTAGCGACTGAAAAATGAAAATGGGGCAGAGATTGAAACAGTGTGCTGCGGATTAAACCCGTTTCTTTGGGGCATTCTATCACTATGGCTCGTGTAACACAGAAATCATTCGTAATGATGATATAATGCATTAAGAACTTGCTATAATAGAATATCGGAATGTCTGTATTTTGCAATACGATGAAACAGAGCAAAACAAACCTTTGTTGTTGCAGATCTGGCTTGCAATTTTGAAAATGTCGGTGCACACTCCACACCATCACCATAGTTTCTATTGCCTGAGACACAAAAGATAAATAGTGAAGTCCATCTGTAGAATAGCTGAACAAAGGAAGACGGGATCATATGAATGTCATCCAAAGTCAAAGTGGGGCAGTCAGAGAGAGAGAGAGGGGGGCGCAGCGCTCGTTGGGAAGCAGCAGGGAAGCCTCTGCAGTCCCTAACTGCGTCCGCCGGAGAGGGTGGACGGGGGTGAATCGGGCCATCTGGTGGTGGTACCTGTACCGGAGCAAGGATAAGACAGAGGGGTGGCCGTGACCGAGGACGACGATGAAGGGCGGCGACCAGCTGGGGTGGGGTGTGGGCGAGCACGAAGAGGAGGGGCAAAGGCAGAGGGCGGAGGGAGGGACGCCGCCGTGGCCGAGCACGAAGAGGATGCAGGATCGAGGGGCACTTTGGTTATTGTGTGCGGGACCGAGATGTCATAGGGAATGATCAAATAGCAACCAAAAGTGGGGGCAAAAGATAAGGTTTTTTGTAGAAGAGTTAATTATAACCATTTTTTAACACTAGTTAATTACAACCATGATGTGTAAACTTGCAGCACGATAACAATATTATACCTGAACTATGAAACCCCATAAAAATGATACATCAACTAACCACACGTTTGATACATTTTTGTCAATTCTTACGACACGTCGTTCTCATAAAAATGATATAACAACTTAACCACACATTTTTTTATACATTTTCATCAATTCTGACGATATGCGTCGTCACGTGTCATCTCTGTGTATGTGATGTGGCTTCATAAAAAAAGGTAGCGCAAGCTATGGACTTCAATATACCGGGTATCCAAGGGTACCACAGGGCAAATTGGGTACCTGATGCTGATGAGCTTAAAGCCACATGTGGTTATGTGTTTTACACTTACTGGTGGTGGTGTTTCCTAGAAGTCTTGCAAGCAACCATCTTAACAAATTAAGCTATAACCTTCAATTGTCATGGTTAATGATCTTTTGGTTGAAAATCTTGGTGGGCATGTTATCTATTTCTATGAAGATGCTGCTAGAATTGCTAACCCTGTTAGAAATGAACAGGATAAGAAAGATAAAATAAAAGAGTAGTTAGCTTGCCTGTTGTCTCTGTTAAAATTTGTGATCATTGCTATCATGATTTATGTGATATTAGTGTAAGTATAAGTGCAATTCTGTTTTCTCTTTATTAAGAAGTTATGCACGATATTTCACCTGTTGAGATAAAAAAAATTGATGCCACTATTAAGCTTGCAAATAGGGATACCATCTCATCTCTTGGGATTGTTAGAGATGTTGAAGTTTTGTGTAGTAAAATCTAATATCCTACTGGTTTCTTAGTACTTGGACCTGAACAAAATAATTTCCGTCATATTGCATTTGGTAGACCTTTCTGGAACATTGTTGAAGCTGAAATTGATTGTTCTAAACAAAAGGTTAAAGTTAAGTTTGGTGATGAATCTCATAAATTTAAATTTTCTAAGTTCACCAAACAACATCATGTTAGAGATTTACCTAATGAAGATGTAATTGTTGGTCTTGCTTCTATTGTTATGCCTCTTACTGATCCTTTATAACAATATTTGTTAGATCATAAGAATGATATGCATATGAATGAAAGAAAATAAAATATATAAAATATTCTTTAGGCAAGAGCATATTCTTAAACATAACTTACCTGTTCAGATTTTGGGAGATCCTCCACCCCTAAGGGCGATCATGTGTTTGAACTGGAGAAACTCCCAAATATACTGGAATATGCTTATCTTGATGAAAATAAAATATATACTGTATTTATCAATTCTAATCTTTCAGTGCACGAGAAAAAGAGACTGTTGAAAACTCTAACGGAACATCGTACTGCAATTGGATATAATGTGGATGATCTCAAGGGCATTAGCTCAAGTATGTGTCAACACAAAAATCATATGGAGTTAGATGCTAAACCTGTTGTTGACCATCAAGGCTGCTTAAATCCTAAGATGATGGAAATGGTACGAAATGAAAAATTAAAACTTCTAGAGGCAGTTATAATTTATCCAATAGTTGATAGTAGATGGGTAAGTCATGTTCATTGTGCCATTACTGTTGTTCCTGTTGGAAATATGCCCTAGAGGCAATAATATTGTATTATTATATTTTCGTGTTCACAATTAAGAGTTTATATTTCATGTTATAACTGTTATGATCCTGGGATATGCGATTCAGTGAAAAACTCATATGCACGTGTGAAATGATAAACGGTAAAGAATAGGTTCTCAGTCTTGCCTCTAAGACTGGATCAAGTGTTGTTGGTGATCATGTTTTCTGGATCATAGGATATCGTTAAGTGTAACGATGGTCCTAAAACAACATTGAGAGTATGACGTTAGAAAAATGATCATATTGGGTCGACCCAAACTTGTTTGTTATACTTTGAGATAATATCATCTGAAATCAATTTTTATAACACGGAGTGTTAACATGTGTTTTTAGTTTTTCAGGCCATGAGAGTATCGTAGTCATTTCCTACTGTACGATAGACTTTGGGGTTGCTCAAACGTCATCTGTAACTAGGTGATCACAACGACAACTTACAGGTGCATCAGAAAGTTTGACAAGGGACTAGATAGCTCGAGAGTGGAATTTGCTCCTCAGACGATGGAGAGATATTCTTAGGGCCCTCTCGGTGTGACAACATCCATCATCGTCTAGCCAGACACAGGTGACTATGTCATGGGGATGGCGAAACACTTCAACGAGAAAGAAGAACAAAACCGGTAACGAGAAGAACGGTATAGTGAGCATGTGCATGACTCAGGAGGATACCGATCGTCTCGAGTTTTGTAAAGTATCATGAAGCAAAGGGAACATCACATTGATAACCAAAGGTTCACACGAATGCCATTCCTGTAATCATAGGGATTGATATGGACGTCCACGGTTCCGCTGTCAGTCATTGAACAAAGGGGTTTCGTTCATGTCTATGACTTACCAAACCTACGGGGTCATAAGTTTAAGGTAATCACGATATGCTGAGTGTTAGTAGGACGAGAGTATCGAGGGTTTATTTGTGGAATTGTTTTATTAATATTCGAAATAGTTTCTAGAAGAACCAGAAGCGTTTCGGGGTCATCGGAAGGGTTCCAGAGATTATCGGGCAATACCGGATATTCCCAATAAATAATATATAGGTGAAAAATGTTTCTAATGGTATTAAATTAATAATAAAAGCCTCTAGTAATTTTTGGAGGGCTTTTATATTTAATTTAATATCAACGGGATTAAAAGGCCTAGTGGTGAAAAAAGTATTGGGCCATCAAGGCCCAATAGGAAGTGGCGCCCCCCTTTCTATAAGGGAAGGTCGAATTAATTGGACTAGGGGAGGAGTCCAATTCCTCCCCCTTGGCCGGCGCCACAAGGAGGGCCTTTCCCTCCTTTGTGGCAACCCCTCCCTCCCATCTAACCTATATATACTTGAGGTATTAGGCCCTTTTGATATACAAGTTTTGGAGCCTCCTCTAGTTCATCTAGTTCTAGTTCTAGTTGGTCCTGGTTGATCAATTAGATCCTGACCTAGTTCCTCTAATCCTCATAATTAGAAGTCATGTGTGGTTCTAATCTTCTCCCTCTAATTCTATGTCGACGGTTAGCTCTAGACAACAAAGCGTTGTCGGATTATGAAAACCGTATGCTTGCAATCAAGTAGAGAGGTCGTGCTTTCGGTGTTCTGTTTGAGGGCGTTTCGCAGGATCGTCATCAACGGTTCAAGGGACTCCAAGTACGATCTACACCGACTCGTCTACTTCCGCTGCACTCTGGAGTCGGTAACGACCATGAACCAAACCATTTATGCATCTTCATATTGTTCCTGGGTGTTTGTAGGACGGATTTTTTTATTTTCTACTACATTTCCCAAAAGTTCTCAATAATAAAAATGAGTTTATCCTAGAAAGAGGTGTAGCTGGTTATAGGATGCTTATAGATTTTAGAAAATTAAATAAGCCTACTAGAAAAGATCATTATTCTTTGTTTTTTATAGATCAAATGTTAGAAAGATTGTCTAAGGGTATACATTTTTTTGCTTTCTAGATGATTATTCTGGTTTTCTCAAATACCTGTCTCTCCTGATCAATAGAAAACTAATTTTACTTGTTACTTGTCATTTTGGAACTTTTGCTTATGCAATGTATCTGCTACTTTTGCTTATAACGTATGTCATTCGGTTTATGCAATCCTACGTGACAGTGGCCACCACGACATCCACATTTGCCTGTTCGCCAGCGATTTGTCCCTCCACGAGCCAGTTCTCGTCGAGGAGCTGGAGGTCGTAGCGTTGGTCCTCCTGCACCTGCTGAAATGCCAACACCGACAATGTCAGGCCGTGTCCCATGTCCTATTGTTCCTCTCCCGCGGCTTCACTTCCCGAAGCTCTTGGCCCTTGAGCTTGCAGGGCATGGGAAAGATAGGTTGTAGAACACAAACGCCTCCAAGGCCGGTGAAGATTTAGACAAGGTTAAAAAAAGTGTCAATTGTTTTTGTTTAGTTGAAATATGTCAAAATGCAATGAATTTGGTCTGATTTAAATGAAAATCGTTCGATTTGCATGAATTTTGTTTGATTTGTTTAAATTCTATTGGAAATGTGTTTGGACGTTTGATAGATATGGTTGGATGGCCGACTCCCGTATCACTATCCTATGCCCTTAGAGCATCTCTAGCAGATCTCGCAAAACCTCACCAGCTCGTAAAATTAAGGCCATTTTGCAGGTTCTTGGTTTTTCACGGTCTGAGCAGATCCTGCAAAAGCCCAACGGCCTATAAAAATTTACAGACGACCCACATATGCGCCCCTCCGGTGCTATATGTACAGAGTCGGGAGCTTTTAGGGTTAGCAAACCCTATCCCCTTTGCCGCAATCCGCCTACCCCGCCGCTAGCCCTCGTCAACTCCGGCGATAAATTCCACTGCATCTCCTCCATTTTTTTGCCTCCTAGATGGCTAGTGGTGCTGGCGGCTGTGGCGGGTCGCCTCCACGCAAGCTCGCACGGCACGACGCGGAGGCCGGCAGCTCTAGCCAGCCCGCCGTGGATCCACGGCGCTCAAAACAAGTGTGAGACCGTGGGCAAAGCCCTTGGGCCGGCTTCCACGCGCTGTACTACCAACTCTTTCCGCTCTTCGAGAGGTGTTGGGAAGCCGATGTGGATCTCATCGCCGTGGAGAAAGATTTGGCGACCGGAGAAGAACGTGTCGCGCCATGCCGCCTCCAAGGAGGAGCATGACCTCCCCAACACGCTCCGCAAGACGGCCGTCAAGTTCTACCTCTGTTTCGACGAGTGAGGACGCCGTCAAAGTAAGCCTAAATTTCTAGCGCGAATTTCGTATCCATATGTATGCACTATGGTGATGAACATGTTCTAGCACAAAAATTTTATTTAAAGCTGCAGTAACACTTTAAGGGATCTATTTTGTCTGATCTACCACGCTCCCGTAAAAGGATTTTGCGGTATACCACAAACTGTTTTTTTTTGGGATACGCTAGAGATGCTCTTAGATCTTTAGGGGCGTGCATGTTTGCTGTTTTAGATTTCGCGACATGTGTATGCTAAAAGAAGAAACCTTATGTTTCATGCGACAATCAAATCCATGACCTTGTGAATAAGAAATTAGTTACAGGTCCATCCAATCCAAGTGCGGTCGATGACTCGAGGTTCGCCTGCGCTGCAAGTTCTTTGGTGGCAAGCGATTTGGCTGGTTGAGGAGACACGAAGACTGCCGAGAAGGAAAGCAACGAAAGAGAGTTTGTATTTGTCCTTGTATGATGGAAACCAAATGCCATCACACTTAACACGTGAATTAAATTAATAATTTGATCAATGTGTCTATATTTTTATTATTTTGTGACAAAGCACGGGCATTTGGCTTCTGCCCGTAGCAACGCACGGGTATTGTCCTAGTAAGAATTTAGTTACAGGTCCATCCAATCCAAGTGCAGTCGATGACTCGAGGTTCGCCTGCGCTGCAAGTGCCGCGTACATAGCGAATCCTGCTCCATTGCTCATGTGCTGGCCTGCTCGCGAGACGGATGCGACGAGCGTCGCGACCTCTTCCGGGCTGGTTGCACTCGCCGAGGCACCTGGAGCGCCTTGGCCGGCTGAGGATCCTCTCGACGTGCAATCTTGGTGGAATGTACACGCTGGAATTTGGCCTTGCACGTGAGGCGGTTCCACGGTTGTGCGGCGTCGGCCATGAGGATCGGAGAGGGGTGATGCCATACCGAGCACCTCTCGAGGAGCATTTGGCGCGCCCGTGGCAGCGAGGTAGCTGCCGTGAACGAGCACGCTTAGGCGATCGCCGAACGCAGGCGGGGGAAGACACCCAGCCCATCCTCATCTGAGTGCAGGTACATACCGTGCACACGGCTAACAACCGGACGTGGTGACCATCGTGGAACTGCCCTGGCGCCCTCCACATGGTGTCCGACCTGCTTAGGTAGCTGTTGCACGTACGGCCTGCTCGCTTGCTTTGTTTGAGGGCTAGATTCAGTCTTGATGTCAAATTTAAATTAGCAACCAACCCAAAGATTTAGTCAATAGTTTGTCAAGATAGCAGAGGGCCATCTAAAGACTAATTAGCAATGATGAATCGAGATTGAATAGATAATTAATTTGATTGATTTGTTGTAAGAAATTAGGGTTTTTATCATTTATGCCATCAGTTGTGTCCCACTACTCAGTTTTGCCATTAGGATTTTCAACTGCTCAAAAATGACATCGATCCGTGAGATGCTTGCTCAAAAATGCCATTAGATATCTCAAAAATGCCATCGTTCCGTTAGATGTTTGCTCAAAAATGCCATTAGACATTGTTATTTTCACGTCAAACCCGTTGACCATGTTATATGACAAAAAATAAGTCTGAACCCACATGTCAGTTCTCTCTATCTCACAATGATAAGTGTGGCCCCACTTGTCAGGAGTAAGCAAGCGAATAATTTTACAGAAAAATAAGAACGCTGTTGGGATCAAGTGGGCCCCACACTTGATTGTAGTGAGACAGAGGGAGAGCTGGCATGTTGATACATAGGTATTTTTGTCATTATAACATGGCAAAAGAGATTTGAGATCACAATAATGGTGTCCAGTGGCATTTTTTAGCATGTGTCTAATAAAGCGATGTTACTTTTGAGCAGTTGAAAATCCTAGTGGCAAAAAACTGAGTAGTAGGACACAACTGGTGGCATAAATAATAAAAACCCAAGAAATTAAGAACGAGCGATCACCAAAGAAAGGAATATATACTCCATGTACCATGAAAAGAAAAGAAGAAGAGTGATTTAATGGTTAAAAAAGGGTCAGCAATGCGGCCTACCACGCCTGAAGGATTTTAAAAGGATATATTAGACCTGATTAGTGTATTACCTAGTCCAAGGAAAGAAATGATGAAAATCATAGTTATGTTACAACATCAGTACATAGGCTATAACGTAAGAGTTGAGTCATGGATCATCGGCGCTATCTACATCAGGAGCTATCACAAAAGAATTAAATGGCCGCATTAGCATATCCCTCTTGCGGAAGAATTCTTTTTCGTGATCTTGCTTTCCACACACAAATTCTGCATGGCTTGGGTGCAAAATCTTGGATTCGTCTGGACAAAATGCACACATCCTTGTAAAGCGGCACAACGGCTTTTCTGTTGACATTAAGAGAGAGATAGAGAGTTAGCCAAGTTGCATAACAATAATAAATTCCAGTTGCCAACAAATACAATTAGTTGGCAGGAATGTAAAGATAAATTTAGGTAGTACCTAAGATGGTGCACGTTTCAACGGCCAATTGGTTGGAGCGTCTATTGAAATATAGCTCGGCAAAGAACTGCTGCTTCTCAGCAGTTGCGTCCATCGGGCGAGCCGTAAAGCCGAGGTGGTACCAGAAAGTTCCCCTAAAACCGATGCAGGCGGCATTCATCTCCGTGGTCGATCGGGCAGGATACTCGAACTCAGCATGCTGCATGGTAGCGATCGATCTCAGGCATAAGTACTAAGCACTCACACGGATGCATGTCCAAGAAAGAGAGAAGTTTAGAGAGAGAGAGAGAGAGATATTTTGTCTTACCGGGTTGTTGGAGTTGTAATGTTCGAGGGCGAGGTCGACAAGCATAGAAATACGGGAGGCGACCATCTCTCTGTCATGAAATAAACAAGGATATATAAATAAACATGATCACTGGCATACCGTTCCTCTCGCGTCCCTCTCGCGTCGGCTCCCCCACGGGCGACTCGGGAGGGCTCAGCCGCCGCCGCCGCCGAGTCCCTCCAGTGCCCTTCTCCCCCTCCGCCGCTGCCGATGGTCGGCGCCGGGCAAAGCCCGTGCGTGCGACGGCGGCGGCGGAGGGTCTCTCCCCCCGTTCCCGGATCCGTGGCGGCGCGGCCGTCCTGATCCACGGGGTGCGGCCCTCCCAACGGTGTGGCGGATCCCGGAGGCGGCGGACTCGCGGCGGTGCACGGGTGCCCAGATCCACATGGGTGTGGGACTCCTGGCAGCGTGCGGGCTCCCGGCGACGGCGGGCTTGGGCGATGGCGTCGGCCGCGCGGTGCCGGATCTCGTCGCTCGCGGCGGATCTCGCCACTCCGGCCTTCGTGGAGGAACCTGGACTAGGGGCGGTGGCCCCGTTTGGCATGGCGACAGCGCCCTCGGCTGGCGACGTTCGCGGGGGGTGGATGGACGGCGTCTTGACCGCGTGGGCGATGAGTTGCCAGTGGATCTCCTCCGCGTTGCAGGCTCTCTCCCGCTGCACTTGGTGGCCTACGATCGCGGTCGTCGGCCTCGGTGCGTTCGCGGGGGCTGGTAGAGGTGACATCGGACCGGAGGAAACTCTGGATGACTCGTTCATCCCGACAATGGCGACGACCAGGGTCGCCGTTCTCCTCCTTGCAGGCGCCGTCGAGGTCCCTGCCCTCCACCCTGACCCCATGCCCGGGTGAAAACCCTAAATCTCCTTAGATTGGGCGGCGGCGGCACTGCGTGTGTCGTACCCTTCTTGGAGGCGCCGCCTGGGGCGTTTGGGTGCTCGGTTTGAGGAACTGCAGGCGGAGAGGATGGGACCAGTGGCAACAGGTGGTGTTTCGCGTCGGAGGAGCGGCGTGGCATCTGGCACGTCGACAACGGCGGGTCTCAGCGGCATGGAGCAGCGGGGTCTCGCCGGTGGGCGTGTGATGATGGACGAGCGCAGGATGGTGGTGTTGTCTGGCGTCGTGGTGGCGTCGACGGCAGCTAGACCGGGCAAGGTAGATGCAGCAGTACAGCACTGAAGATGGATTGGTGGCAGGTGGCTGCGGCGGCCTCATACCCGGCAGGCGTCCTGATTGAGGAGCGCGCCGGACTGGTGGGTGCCCCATACCCGGCAGGCGTCCTGGTTGGGACCTCAGGTCTTAGATGTTAGGTTTGGCTGCGAGGTCTGTTTGGTATTAGGCCCAGATTATCAGCATCCCTACATCAACTGGATAGGAGTAGCGACAGATGTTGCCTAGACGGTGGCTTTAGTTTTACTGTTGTATAACTTTGTAAGGTCTTGTGAATAATTAATAAAGTGGCTGCATGCATCGTCCAGATGCAGAGGTCGGGGGTCCTCCTCCTTTTCTAAAAAAAAATATAAATAAACATGATGAAAAGGTTTTACAGTTGTAAGTGTTCGTTGGTCGGTTACTCAACGCAAAGTAGTCCAGTAGCTAGGAATTACAACATACTCTTGTGTGAAGAGGGGAACGCCAGTCTTTGGTCTGTCCAGGAATTTCTGGATGCTAGCCAGCATCTCTTTTGACATAGAGCGGGCGATGTGCTCTTCTTGGACCGAGAGAGGGCGGCCGTAATCCAACTCGGTGGTGACGGCGGCGGCAGGGGAAGAGAATAAAGATCCCATCGACGGATCAATCCAGCACGTACACAACTGCCGTTTGCTTTGGGCTGGAAACTCGTCTCGAGCCTAGCCTTGAGATTTCCTCGTTGCTTTCACGACCTACGGTGGTGGGCTTATACATGTATATATAGCACCAAACCCAATCCTTGAGTCAAGTGGGCTTTCACGACGTAAAACTAATCCGACTCGGTCACGTATGCCGTGTTTAACTTTTAACATGGCATTGGCAGTTTTGGCACCCCAGGATGAGTGAAGTCTGAAATCAACCTTGTGGTTGTAGGCGCAGTCGCAAATGAACCCCGACCTCCAAATCCCGGAACTCCGTACCCTGAACTCTCTAATCCCGGACTTTTTCATCCTTGTGTGCGTATCCAAATGGTGGGATCTGTACGTGGCTGGGAACGGGCTGAGTCAGCACCTGCCGGTGGGGTCTGAGGCTATACCTGGTCGAGCCGGACCAACTCGCTGACCCCCTCGTCTTCCAGTTCGCCCCTTCCTCTCCCTCGACGCGACTCTGTTCCTCTTCCACGGCAGCGACGGTGATGAGCGGATGATCGCGGTGGCTGCCGACGACCACTGTAGCAGAAAAGAGCGAGGTACGCCTGGTGCTTCTCCCCTCTCCAATCTCAGTTTTTTCTTTGTTTTGTCTTGGTTAGGTTTAGGGTTTTTGAATGGTGAAGCTGCAGAAATTCGGGGTCTTATTCAGTCGATTTGCTGGTGATTTATGTTGTCCACTGTATTAATTAGTTGTGATGCTTGCAATGTAGGTTCTTTTTGTTGAATCCATGGACCCAGGAGAGATTTTGAACGTCAGATTTCATATAGGGGGGCAATTTGTTCGAATTGGTCCTACTCTGGACTATGTTGGGGGAGATGTGGCCTACTCTGAGATTGAGAGGGATAAGCTGTCATTGCAGGAGGTCAAAGGTTTTCTTGCAGATCACTTGACAGTAAAGGAAAGCATGAAGTTTTACTTTCTTATGCCTGGCAGAGACTTGCTTAATGGGCTGTTGTTTCTACATGATGATGCTGGTTGCATGAGTATGTCAGATCATACAACAGATGGTGGAGTTGCAGACATTTTTGTGGAGTATAATGGGGAACAAGATGAAGGAGAGCAGGAAAGTGGCTCAGATTTTGAAGATGAAATTCAGGATCACTTGGACAGTGGAAGTGAAGAGCATATGCCTGCAGTCATCAGTGCTGAAGATGTGCAGTTGGAACATGTGAATATCAATGGAGATGAAGAATTACTAGAGTAAGTGCTTAACCCCAATGGTACTGGTGTTATTACTGCTATCATAAGTAGCCCATTGAAGAAAAGAAGTTCTGAAGTTTGCACTTTTTCTCAAAGTTCTCAAGTTTGCAATTTTTCTCAGAGGTCTCAAGTGTGCAATCCTTCCCAATTTGCAACAGTGCCTGCAGCAGCAGCAACAACAGTTCCAGCAAGAAATCAAGCAGCAGAGGTTGCAGCAATAACACAAGGAGCACAACTTGCAGCAGCACAAGCAACACAGCTTGCAGCAGAACAAGGAACACAACAAGGAGCAGCAGCACAAGGAACAGAACAAGGAGCAGAGCAAGCACATGAGGATTCTGATTCTGATAATTTAGAGGACAATGACTATGTTCCACATACTGATGATAGTGGTGAGGAATCAGAGGTAGTTGAGCTCAGAAAGCATGCAAGGAAGTTCAGGAAAAAAATGAAAGACTCAAGGAAATGGGTTACTTCAGATGCATTAGGGGCTGTGCCCATTGATTTCATTGCAAATGTTGAAGAGGTTGTTGAGCAAATGGAATTTGAGTCAAGTGATGAAGATTATTCTTATGATGAAGATGAGGAGGGGCAGGTAGTTAGAAGGAAGAGCAAATACCCTAGATTTGACCCTCATACTGATATTCCACACTTCAGTTTGGGGATGGTTTTCAGAAGCAAAAATCAATTTGTGAAAGCAATTAAGAGATATGGTCTTGCAACCAAAAGAAGCATCAATTTCTTAAAGTCTGAGGAGGTCAGGGTTAGAGCCAAATGTGGATGGCCTGGGTGTCCATGGCTTGTGTATGGTGCAAAGACTAGTAGGTGCTCAAGGTTCCAAATCATCACATATGAGGATGAGCACCACTATGCACAAAACAGGGAAAACAGGCTTGTTTCTGCAAAGGTCATAGCAGAAAGATATGAACATTTCATCCTTGCCAATCCAATGTGGAAGATTGATAGCATCAGAGCCACTGTCCTAAAAGATATGTTTGCTGATGTGTCCACTTCAAAGTGTAAGGCAGCAAAGAAGATTGTCATGGATAAGTTGATGTCTGGTATGAAGAGTGAGTATACTAAAATCTTTGACTATCAGTTAGAGTTGCTTAGAAGTAACCCTGGAAGTACAGTTGTTGTTTGCTTGGATCCAAAAGAAATGGAACTGAATGTTTTCCAACAATTCTATGTTTGTTTCAATGCTTTGAAACAAGGGTTTAAAGCTGGCTGCAGGAAAGTAATAGGGCTAGATGGATGCTTCTTCAAAGGAGCATGCCAAGGGGAATTACTTGTTGCAATTGCTAGGGATGCAAACAACCAAATGTACCCTGTAGCTTGGGCTGTTGTGGAAAAAGAGAATACTGACACATGGAAGTGGTTCATTGGGCTGCTAATTAAGGATTTGGATATCAATGATCAAGGAGCTGGTTGGGTCTTTATTTCAGACCAGCAAAAGGTAAAAAAAATCATATGTTTCTTAGTATGTTGCATTGTTTTTATGTTGATAAGGCAAGGGTTGGTCAAGAGTAGGTAGTTGTCGATAAGGCAAGGGTTGGGCAAGAGTAGGTAGTTGTCGATAAGGCAAGGGTAGGTAGTAGGCATTTATATCTTCTTGTATGCATATATATATTTATATGTGTGTGTGTGTGTGTGTGTGTGTGTGTGTGTGTGTGTGTTGTTAACATTTATTTCTATTCAGTACATTGCCTTTCAAATATTCAGTACATTGCTTGGCAAATTTTGCAAACTGAATTTCATTCAATACATTTCCTGACAAAATACAGTACATTGCCTCACATCCATTTGTAGCAAATGAACTAGGATAAGATCATCCCTAGAACTAAACCTGATACAAATATCAGAATGCCACACACCAACATCAACCCTTTCCTAACTAAATTTTCTCTAATTGATGCACCGGCTCCACCATCTCCTGTAGTTTGTTCTGTTCTCTTCTGCATTTCCACATGCAATGCACCAGCACCTGCATCTCCATCTGTACATAATGTTGCAACATCATCATCTAGCTTCCATACCCTATCTCGAAGATCTCCCAGCAATACACGCAGGAATGGAGATGTTGGGTCATCGTGCCACTGTATGAACCCATGCTGTTCAAAAGGCAGAAGTTTATAAGACAAAGAAATTGACCAGAGCAGAGGAGGACAGAGCACAGACAAGAACAGAGCATACCTGAGCTTCGACGCATGAATAATATCTCCGTCCAGGGTTCGCCACACTCCATGATATCCACCGCGGCGCCTTCCTCCCGCAGCAGCGGCCGCAGAAAACCGCCAGCTCGTACTCCATCGGCTGCTCAATATACGGCACCGGCGACCTAGCTGCAGCGCCTCTCCGTCGAATCGCTCCGCCGCATGAACAGGCGGAACCAATCGACGACGACGACATGCCCCGGCCGCCGAATATCGCTGCCCTCTCTCAGTCGCCTTGCTCTGGATCGAAGTCGGCCCTTTCCTCTCTCGTCGTCGAACCCTGAAAATTTCCTGACCCCCGTCCGCTGTTAAAAATAGAACTGCCCGAGCACAGGTGGCATTATTAATTTGCAATCCCATCCTCTAACACTGCCACGTCAGCAGATCCTGGCCTAAAACGAGGTTAAGAGTAAAAAAGTCCGGGATTAGAGAGTTCAGGGTACGGAGTTCCGGGATTTGAAGGTCGGGGTTCATTTGCGACCGCGCCTACAACCACAAGGTTGATTTCAGACTTCACTCCCCCAGGATCAACAAACCCGCGCCGGTGCACGTTGCACCATGCCGAGAAAGGAGACTGCCCTCCCTTCGTCCCAGCCTCCCTCCCGGCGACCAAGTGCCCAAGTCCCCCCGATGCCGACGCCATGCCATTGCCACTGCCAGCAGCCTTCGGGGCATGCAGGGGCCTAGCCGGGACCTTGCTGTCCTCCCTCGCCTCCCACGCCGCTCTCACGGAGCTGCGCCTCCAGGTGTCTTACACCTCCACAACACACCAACATCAGCAGAGCTCAACCTAGGACAAGAGGACAGGCCCAACTTCCTCCCGGGCTGGAACGCTCTAGGAACCCAACCTGCCAAGCAGACGGTCATCACCCCTGGATAAAGAGAGATAAAGCTAGACCTACCGCCACAACCAAAACATAACCAGTCTCGTGCATCATTACAAACATTAACCCACAAGTGCCAGTTCAGAAACTGCAAATAAAGCTAGAAAGACAGCAAAAGGAAACTTCCGGAGCGCACTACATAAGCTCCAATCTTCCCCAGCAACAGCAAAAAGGATGTAGAAGAGCACCAATCCATTGAAGATCTTCAGTATCAGCCACCGTCGATCCTAACTTCCTAAGTACTCTAGGGCGCCACCCTTTCGAGGCATGGAAGACTTCACTTGTTACTCCCTCTGGAAGTTTTACCGCCCACTTCATTTCCTTTAGGTTTTCCTCTTTTTTTCTGCAAAATAGACCAAGACTCAATCAGGTGACAAGATTTATGAAGAATGCTCGTGGGTTCGGAGGTGGTGACATTCTCCGGCGGCAGGTGCAGCCCGCCAATCCCCTTCCGTCATGGTGGCTCCGACCAACGTTGACTTCCTCATCCTCGTTTCTAGATTCAGCGGCTATGAGTTTGCTCCGCCTCAGGCCGGGGAGAAACCCCTGCTCGGTTTACCGATGCTGGCAGCGACGGCGTCTGCGGATGTCGTGTCCCCCTTGGAGGCATTGCCATGGCCCTCGGCTGTGCCCCTCTTCGAGCTCAGGGGAAACCCTAGGTCCAGTCCCTCTGGACTGGATGGCGACGGCATCGTCTTCCTTCTTGAAGGCGCCATCTTGCTCGCTCGCGGTGTCCTCGGTCTTGGCTCCGGTGATGTCGGTGTTCTTGTTGGTTTGGGATTGCCGCTCTTGGTTTGGGCTTGGTTGATTTAGCTATATGGTATCCTCTGTTCAGGCCGAGCAGTCCTTGTCTCTCTGCTTCGGGCACCATGTTCACGCCTGCATGCGCTGCTCCTTCTATCAATGCAATGATACTCAAGCTTTGCGTATTCGCGAAAGAAAGATTTATGAAGAATCACAAAAGGGTCAAGTACAAATTTGCTCTTCCTTGGACAATCTGGTCTTGTAGAAATTTGGACTTGCGTTCAAAGCAAACATTATTTCTACAAGTCCAAATTGACCATAGAAGAGCAAAAATTCCAACACACAATTTCTTTCTGTTCTTCTCCTTGCCAAATCTGGAAATCCAATTAGTTAGCAAGGTTTTCATGTCATCAGGTAGCACCCCAGACCAAAAGAATTCTGAAGTATACACCACAAAAACTTTGCAACTGAGCATTTTAGAAACAGGTGGTCAACTGTTTCCTCTTGCCCGCCGAACACACGCTCGGAGTCTCCAGACCACGGACCACCCCTCCTCAGGTGGTTATGTTTGGTGAGAATG
The DNA here is from genome assembly GCA_011799875.1 of Thinopyrum elongatum. NCBI lineage: Eukaryota > Viridiplantae > Streptophyta > Magnoliopsida > Poales > Poaceae > Thinopyrum > Thinopyrum elongatum. The sequence continues at coordinate 713,766,502 of CM022298.1, forward strand.
CTACTCCCTCCGTCCCATAATATAAGAGCGTTTTTTACACTAAACTAGTGTAAAATATGTTCTTATATTATGGGACGGAGGGAGTACTTCTCATTATCAGCCAAACAAAGATTTTAATTTTTAGAGGAACTTTTATCTTCCACATATATTTGAAAGGAAAGTTTAGATTATTAACAATCAGCTGGCTATAGAAGGATTTGACATAGTATTTACCACTAGCACTAAGGGACCATATTAAATTCATCTTTAGAACCACTTAAGGATGTTGGCTTTTGATCGCTAGATCAATTCACCCAGGACAAATACACGTACGTGCGTGCAAGCAAGCAAGCTAGCAAGCTGGCAGCTTGATTGATCTTCCGTGTGAACAGCGTACGTGCGTGTCTAGCCGGGACTCTCGTACGTACGTACGAGCGTGTACAAGCTAGCTAGATCGATTCGATCGATCAACTTCGGCGTCGTTGGCGAAAACACTTGGGATACTTTGGCGACGGAATAAACTGGTCGAGAGACTTTTGTTGATAGCTACAGGGGCGTGTCGCTCCAGGCTTTTCTATTTCCTTTTGAACTGTTTTGTTGTATGATGTTACAACGTGGGTTACAACTATATAACATCTAGATGTGAGATATTATCTCACATCTAAGTTTGTTTTTTTATTGGAGCGCCACAAAAAGAAATCTAGATGTGATTTGTTTTTAGTTTTTTCTTATTGAAGCGCGACAAATTTTTTTTTAAACCAGCCCAGCGTGCTGAACAGGAACTGAACTTGGCACCTCTTGCTGGAGAACTAGAGCGCCTACCAATCAAACCAATAGCCACTGTTGAGATTCGGGAAACAGAAAACATTTAACAACATAATACAGCGTTCAGATTAGAAGACATGTTTAAAACTTTTGAAACCTTTTTTACAGATTTTTTTCAAATGACGGATATTTTCGAAAACAAAAACAAATTAAAATTTCAAAAATTATTTTTCAAATGTGAACAAACATTATAATTTCGATTTTGTTTTTGAAAACTAAGAACAAAATTCGGCATCCTGAATAATTTCTTCATGAACAGATTTTGAAACATGGACAATTTTAAAAAATCCCCGAAGAGTTTTTAGAGTGTGGACACTTTTGAAGATTGCAAACATTTTCTGAAAAATGTTAATAAATTTATTCTTTTTAAAAAAATGTTAATATTTTTTTGCACCATATAAAAAATGTTCATGCATTTCAAAATAACGTTTTGTGATGTTTAAAAAATTTATTATACAATGGGAAAAAATCGGAACATTCAAAGAAACTTCACGCATTTTAAAGAACACGACATTTTCTAGAATTTTCTTATGCAATGTAAATAAAATATTCTCCAATTTTTTAATAAGTTTCATGCCATTTAGAAAAATGATCGGTAGGAATTTGAAAAATGTTTAACATGTATTCTAAAAAAATGCTCAGGCATGTATTTGAAAAAAATATCCATCATGTATTTTACAAAAAAAGTTCAATGTTTGTTAAAAAAAAGTTCCCCGTGTATACAGAAAAATATACAGTGTGTATTACAAAAATGGACATGTATTTGAAAAACAAATATAACTATGTAGGGGTACTGGGTTCAGAACGAGTTACGTGCTGAGAGGGGACATGCAACTATGTCAGGCATGAGTTGCATGTTCGGCTTGGAAATGCAACTGGGTCAGGCGGTTTTACATTTTGGGGTTGGACATGGAACTAGAGGTCGGGGCAAGTTGCGTGTTAAAAGACAAAGCACAAGCCTAGTTGTGAGTCAAAGGGTGAGCTTGCAACTAGGAGAACTACGAGCTGAGTTACAAGTTGAGGATGGACTTACAACTAAGACAACTACAAACTATGAGACCAGTTGCAAGTCAAGGGTCGACTTGCAACTGGGATAAAACAAACTACGGTCCTAGTTGCGAGTCAAGGATGGACTTGCAACTAGGATGAAAGACAAAAACACATGCCGAGTTGCGAGTCAATGGTGGGCTTGTAACTGGGATAAAAAACTATGGGCTTAGTTGCGAGTCGAGGGTGTACTTGTAACTGAGACGAGTATATAAAACTACGGTACGAGTTACGAGTTGAGGTTGGACTTGCAACTGAGATGAAAAATAAAACACATCCCAGTTGCGAGTCGAGGGTAGACTCGCAACTGGGACATCAACAAACTATGGGACCGGTTGTGAGTCGAGGATGGACTTGTAACTGAAAAAAAAAACTATGATCCGAGTTGCGAGTCGAGGATGTACTTGCAATTAAGACAACTACGAAACAAATGACCCGGTTGTGAGTCAAGGGTCAACTTGCAGGTAGGATGAAACAAACTACGGTCCCAGTTGCGAGTCAAGGGTGGACTTGCAATTGGGATAAAAAGCAAAACAAGTGCCTAGTTGCAAGTCAAGGATGAACTTGCAACTGGGAGAACTATGAGCCCAATTGCGAGTCAAAGGTGGACTTGTAACTAGGAAAACTATGAAACTATAAGCCTGGTTGTGAGTCAAGGGTCGACTTGCAACTAGGATGAAACAAACTACAATCCCAGTTGCGAGTCAATAGTGGACTTGCAAATGAGATGAAAGACAAAACACAGGCCCAGTTGCGGGTCAAAAGGTGCGCTTGCACCTCGAACAACTACGAGCCCAATTGCAAGTCAAGGGTGGACCTACAATTGGGACAACTACGAAAGTATGAACCCAGTTGCGAGTTAAGGGTCGACTTGCAACTAGGATAAAATAAGCTATGAGCCAGTTGCAATCAAAAGGTAGACTTGCAACTGGGATGAAAAACAAAACACACGCTCTAGTTGTGAGTAGAGGGTGGGCTTGCAACTTGGACAACTGCGATCCCAGTTGTGAGTCGAGGGGGACTTGCACCTGGGACAACTACGAAACTACGAGCCAGTTGCGAGTCAAGGGTCGACTTGCAACTGTAATGAAACAAGCTATGGACCCAGTTGCGAGTCAAGGGTGGACTTGCAACTGAGATGAAAAGAAAAAACACATGCTCCAGTTGCGGGTTGAGGATGGGCTTGCAAGTTTGACAACTACGAACCAGTTGCGAGTCGAGGGTGGACTTGTACCTGGGACAACTACGAAACTACGAGCCCAATTGCAAGTCAAGGGTCTGTAACACCCCTGTGTAATAGCCACTGTGATCAGCTGCTAATATTGCCAAGTCATATCATTTGTTGTGCCTAGTCATAGTGGTTAACCAAAACAATTCGAACTCCATTCTGAAAATCAACTCAAATTCAAAAGTGCAAAATAAATTTGCTCAAACACCATTGGAGAAATGTTCACTAATTAGCAAATATTCCAGATGCACTAATAAAAATATAACCATTGATACTTGAATTGGATAAGTGGTTCTAACCACATGAATCAGAGCCAAAACAACCATATTAAATTCATTTCAAATTCAAATATAATCCAAATTTGCCCAAACCAATTTTTGGTGAAAGGAAATATTGCCTTAAAATATTTGGGACAACTCTCACATTTCATAAAAATGCACAAGTGACCTAACTATTACCAAATCAGAAAGGAATAAA
>CM022298.1:714990798-715195972 GCA_011799875.1 Thinopyrum elongatum
TTGGGGCATCTCTGACCACCTATACTTAATTTTATGAGACTAAAAACCTATTCATATACCTCATTAATATCATTAGACCTTCAGTCACTTGTCATTAACACCACAATTGACTTAGGGAAAAAATGTCCTTATAGAAGCTGCTTTCAAAGGGAAGATGCGAGAAGTTACCAAAACTCACAAAACCCCATCACAAGACGTTTCCACCAAAGGATATGATTAAGCTAGTCCCAAATTCCTTAACGTAACTAACACGTGGTTTCTTAACTACCTATGTAGCGATCTGCAGGTAGCTTGCCTCGATGCCATGCTTTAGAAAACTCTTAAATGTATATACTCTAAGCTAGATTAATAGTCGAAGCTTTTTTTCAAAAAGGGGAGTACCCCGGCCACTCCATCGCAAGATGCACACAGCCATTTTATGAAGCGTGAAACATGTTCAAGTAGCCGAGTGCCAGATAATAAGACAAATAAAAAGAAAACACAACCACAACCGGTTTACATAGCTCATCCACATAATCCACGAGTGGCTCGCCAGCCAAACTGGTTGAATAAACCCTGCACAACTGTTTCCATCTGGCTGCATCCAGAGGCCATAAGTGCTTGCGTGTCCACATGTTGCAGTGATGACCACATACGGATTGAAGCTATAGCCCGGTAGATAACCTGCAAGAAATTAGGAGTAGATGGTCGGTTAAAAACACAATCATTCTAGCAATTCCAATTGCCCAGAGAATGGCACAAACTACCACACGGAATTGGCTCATCAGCTTATAATGAATACCACCCAACCAGTTCTCAAACAAATTTGGAATACTCGTTGGAGGTACTAAATTGTAAGTAACATGAATCGTGCGCCATATCAAGGTAGTAAATGGACATGACAGAAATAAATGATGAATTGTCTCCTCCTGATCACAAAAACAACATTTTTTGCTACCATGCCAGTTACGCTTAGTAAGATTATCTTTGGTAAGAACTACTTCCCTTTTCAAAAATCACATTAAAATGTTAATCTTTGAAGGAACCTTTGTTTTCCAAATATGTTTTCTACAAAAAATAGGTCTGGAATCCATAAGATCCACATACATAGACTTCACGGTAAAGACACCATTAGTGGTTAACCTCCACTGAAATGAATCTGGCATCTGCGTTAGATTAATCGACATCAACCTAGAAACCTAATAGATCCACTTAGTCCATTGGTCAACCAGCAAAGCCCTGCGAAATTGGATGTTCAAAAGGCTAGCCCCAAGAATGAAAACCACTGAATCCTCTTTTCTAAACACAATATTATATAGGGCCAAGTATTGTAGAGCTAATGGAGTGTCACCGAACCAGGTATCTTCCCAAAAACTTGTCGATTGGCCATCACAAACCTTAAAGGATCCTCTCATAAAAAATGAAGAATTGACCTTCATGAAACCCCTCCGAAATGGTGAATCGGTAGGCTTAGCATCTACTTGGGATAAGGTTTTGGAGTTTGGGTATTTGTTATAAAAAAACTCTTGCCAAACACCTTCCACATTAGGTAGCTTATACAACCATTTGCTGAGTAGGCACTTATTTTTTATTTTGTTGTTTTCAATGCCAAACCCACCCTGATCCTTAGGCCTATACAAAATGTCCCATTTAGCGAGTCTATACTTCTGCTTCTACTCCTCGCATTGCTAGAAGAACCTGGACCGATAAAAGTCTAGCCTTTTAAACCCCCCTTTAGGTATCTGAAAAAAAGGATAGCATGAACATCGGTAGACTAGTAAGGACAACGTCATGAGGGTAAGTCGTCCTCCATATGACAAAAGCTTACCCTTCCAACTACTGAGCTTCTTTTCAAAACGGTTTTCAATTAGTTAACATTCCTTGTTGGTGAGCCTACGATGATGAATGGGAATCCCAAGGTACGGAAACGGGAGGGATCCCACCTCACAGCCAAACAATTGCCTGTACTGGCTCTCCTCCTCTTTGGCCATACCAAAATAGAAGAGCTCACTTTTGGTGAAAATTAATTTTGAGACCCGAAAGTTGTTCGAAAAGACAAATGATCAATTTCATATTAATCAATTTTTGAAGGTCATGCTCCATAAAAATGACAGTGTAATCCGCATACTGGAGTATAGACACACCTCCATCAACCAGATGCGGAATAAGGCCCCCAACCTGACCATCCTCCTTAGCCCTTGCTATGATAATTGCAAAGATATCCACCACTATTTTAAATAAAATTGGCGACATGGGGTCACCTTGCCTCAATCCCTCCTTGGTTTGGAAATAATGACCGATGTCATCGTTAATCTTAACTTTGCCGACATATCCACCACTATATTAAATAAAAATGGAGACATGGGGTCACCTTGCCTTAATCCCTTCTGGGCTTGGAAATAATGACCGATTTCATTGTTAACCTTAACTCCAACACTACCACCCTGAACGTATGAGGCCACTTGTTGCCTCCATTCAGCCGCAAAACCTTTCATGTGAAGGGCTTGTGGAAGAAAAGGCCACTTCACTTTGTCATGGGCCTTTTCAAAGTCCACCTTAAAGATAACTCCATTGAGTTTCTTAGTGTGAAGCTCATGGATCATTTCGTGAAGGACAACCACTCCCTCAAGAATATTGCGAACATGCATAAAGGCAGTTTGAATTTGGGCGCACTATCGTATGAGCAATGGTAGACAATCTATTAGTGCCCACCTTTGTGAAGATTTTAAAACTGACGTTCACCGGGCAGATGGGTCTAAATTGGTCAATCCGAACAACATACACTTTCTTGGGTAAAAGAGTAATAATTCCAAAGTTGAGGCGAAACAACGACAGATCATCATTGTATAAGTCCTCAAACATTGGAAGAAGATCACCCTTAATGATCCCCCAATATTTCTGATATAAATTAGCGGGAAACCCATCTAGCCTCGGTTCTTTATTATGCTCCATCTGAGATATGGCCTCAAAAACCTCATTTTTCCAGAAAAGGTGTTGTCAACACATAATTTTCCTCAATGACATCTTCCACCTGGGAAGCAAAATTGGATTGCGGAGAGCCAAAAGGATGCTTATAATAATTTGTTACGTAAGCTTTCAGATGGTCCTCCCATCTTGTTCAAGCTGAAAGATTCTTGTTTTCCGATGTTTTCCATTTGCAATCAAATAAAAGAACTTTGTATTGTTATCACCTTCCCCGACTGATCTTACTTTTGCCCGTCGAGCCAAATTGATTTCTTCCTCACGCAAAAGCTTGGCCAATAATTCATCCGCCTCTCGCTTAGCCTCAAGATCTGCTGCGGAGAGGGGCATGGATTCCGCCTTAATGTCCAAAGCATTAACAATTGCGATGAGATGATCTTTTTCCTTCTTGTACTCACCACTAATACGCTGAGCCGAACCCTGAAGGAATTGTCTAAGGTGCCGGATTTTAAATAGCCACTTCTCGATGTTAGTAACTCCTCTGGTCGATTCATGAGCTATAGTATCGAGAAAACTTTCCCTCTCAAACAAAGATGCTTCAAAGGAGAAAGCGGACTTATTTCCCGGATGAGCCACCTCACCTGAATAGAAAGGGAGAGGAGTGTGGTCAGAGATACTTCTCTAGAGAGCATGAACCATCAGAAATTTCTGCTCCCTCTCAACACTCATTAACACACAATCCAACAATTCATAAGTCGGTGAGGGTAAATTATTTGCCCAAGTGAATTGGCGGCCAGATAAAGGTATCTCTCTTAGGTCCAAACTCTCAATAATGGAATTAAACAGAAATGGCCATCTCACATCGAAATTATTGTTTTTCTTCTCTTCTTGCCGCCGGGTAAAGTTAAAATCACCACCCACCAACATGGGGAGTGATTCTAAACCACAAATCAGGGAAAGCTCCGTAAGGAAGTCGGGTTTAAGCTCGGGCTGTGTTGCCCCATAAACAACCACAAGAGCCCATGAGAAGCCATCGCTTCTTGAGCGAACATGAAACTTGACCACAAAGTCACCAATCTCCATATTCAGAACCTCATGTTTTGAATTTTTAACACCTGGCAAGATTCACCCAGATCTTCATCTCGGGGGTAAAGAGAACCACGGATAATGAAGACAACCACATAAGAAGTCTAGAAAAGGCGTGGCAAAGTTTACATGACCAGTCTCCATGAGAGCGATGAAGCCCGAATTCTGCTCCCTCGAAGTATCCGAAAGAGACTCTCTTTCAGCCAAGTCCCAAAGACCTCTGCTATTCCAAAAGATACCTCTCATTCGCCATGAAATTTCTTTTGGACCTTGTTACGATTACTATGACGCACCGCTGAAAGATCATACTGCCTCTTGGTGCGGGTGCGATGGACCTTCTGGGGTACCATAGGGTCAACTATATGACTCTTCGGTATCCTATCCTCCTCAGGATTAAGGTCCTCACAGAGATTAGAAACGTGTTGACCGAAATGGCCACAAACCCTTTCGGTCTCCGAGTCCAACAACGCATTGACCGAAATGGCCACCTCGTGCCCATTAGATCGCAAAGATACACCTAAGCTTGCGCTTTGATCACAATATCTGACTCCGAAAACAAAAGAACTGATTTTTTTGGTAAAATTTATACCTGTAGATTAATAGTCTAAGAAAGATCTATGGAATGTTAAGGTGCCTTTGAAAATCAAGGTTTTCAAGTGGCTAGCTCTAAAGGGGAGTATTTTCACTGGAGATGTTTCGGCTAAAAGAAACTGAAAAGGGAAAGATAAGAAATGTAGCTTTCGTGATAGTGAGGAAAATATACAACACCTCTTTTTTAACTGTGCTGTGGCTAGATATATATGGGGTACAGTGAAAAGTGCTATAGGATGTAGAGATGTACCTGTAACATAGAGGACTTCAGTCAATAAATTTTAAGATTTTCTGGTAGAGAGAGACTTCTTATGACTGTGTGCGTGATTGCAATTTTCTGAACTGTATGGAAAGTCAGAAATGCAGCTACTTTTGATCATGTTTACCCCCATGATCTGAATCAAATAATTTTTCAAATCTCTCATTGAATTCCATATTGATCTGTTTTGCAGAGAGGAGACGACAGACATGTGTTAAAGGCTGTGGCAATGCTGTTATCTAAGGTCGCAATTGACTTCTATGCAAGAAGCAAAAGATGCGGTCTGACGACGTGCAGGATTGGTATGGGATGATGCTGATGCTGGCGTTCCAAAGTTTCTGAAGTCTCGAGTTATCCTGTCTTTAGGTTTTTCTTTGCTTGATGGGGTTCTGACGTGATACCTGGAGTTTGTTCTCCTGCGTCGTGTTTGCGTTGTAATAAGGTAACGGCTGTGGTGTTACTGGGAACTTGTACGTAGTAGATCAGGTGTGAAGATTAGATGGGGGCCTTGGGCGTGTCTGTGTGATGCAGATAATAACTGCTAAAATATTCGTTGTGTTATCTGTTTTCTTTAAATAAAAATCGGGGGCGGACAGCTCCTTTATTCGACAAAAAAAGTCTAAGCTAAATCCAAACTTAGGCTATTGCACGTGGAACAGAAAACTGATAAAGGAAGATGCTCTAATTTCTATTATATTCTTGTCCTGTCACGATCTGAAACAACTTTTCTCACGTAAAATGAGTGCGCTTACCACATACACTGAAATTATTGGTCCACTTACCCCCTCTCGTCAGTCTTCAAGCTATTTGTTGAGTTATAAATAACCGTAAGGAAGACACACTACCTCTCTCAGAGTCTCACCCACAGAGCTAGTTATAGCGAATTTTTGTCACTTTAGACCACCTAGGCCACCGTATTGACAAAAAAGACCACCTTCAAACGGTATTGACAAAAATACTGTGGTGGCAGTCCCGACAGCCGACACATGGCACCTATCACCACAGCCAGCGACGGCAGGGCCTGCCGCCACAGCCTACGGCGGCAGCCTGAGCATCACAGGATTTCGGCCGAGGCAGCGAACTGCAACGGAACGGGGGCGGGAAGGTGGGCCCTGCCGCCATAGGGAGTGGTGGCACCCCCTTTTCCTGCGCAGACGAGACAGCGCGCTGTTGCCGGCGAAGAGACAACCCCCTGCGCTGTCGGTTGTTGGCGTTTAACGTTTTCTGCCGACACCACGTGCTCCCTCTGCTTTATATCTGCTGCTGCTCCCAGCGTAGAGGCAGCCCGTGCTCATTTGTACGCTGTCTCTCTCGTTGGCGCTCACTCTCCTCTGCTCTTTCTAAGTCGGTAAGAACAATGAGGAAGAACAGCTGTAATAGCCACTTTGACTCGCGATTTTGATTGATTTAGAGTTTGATTTTGAAGATGTTGAAGTTAAATAAAAGATATATCAAGGTAAGATCTATCCATTTTTGTTGGTTTCGTTCACATGCATGCTATTTTTGTTCTGTTTGATTAGCCCCTAAATACATATTCTCTGCTGTTTTAAGCATTAGTTGATCACTTCGTGGAGTCATTAGGAGCTTTCGGAATAGGATTTGCCGTATGAAGTGAAGTAAGAAGTTGAACACATGTAAATTTGTCACCTAGAACATAGTGATGATGTGGCATGTAATAAATGTGAAGAGAGAGCAAAGTTGTATGTAGATTAACCAACAACCTTTGCACAAACTCCAAGGTGAAATAGAGAGCAATCACATTTATTTTCTCATCATCTATTGGATAACTTAGATACAATCTATTGGAGTAGTTGTATGATAGCTTGTTGGTTGATGACATGGACATTTTACCAATAAAACTTACATACAACCTGTTGGAGATGCCCTAGCTATCCAACGCCGAGCACCGTAATTAACGCATACGGTTAGAGAAGAGCCGCAATTAATTAATGGTGATCTGACCCTATGGTAAACGAGATGGATCACCTGACCTGAGCTAGGTTCTCCATTGCTTGCACCAGCAGCAAGGGCCTGCTCCACGGGCGGCAATACTTGTGTCAGCAACGTGGAGAAAAATTTCACCAAGATAATCTTGGGAGCTAATCTCAGACGGCGGCCCACCCATACCCTGCGCCGCACCAGCATACAAAGGCGTCGAGGCTGGCCCGTCCATGTACTGCTCGAAGTACTAATCCATGATTACTGGGAATAGCAGCTGCAGCATGACAGTTTTGACCGTGTTGCTCTTGAACAAGCTGGGCATGTCCCCGTTCTGCGCCTCGCTATTGATGGTATCAATCGTCTCAGGGTTCCGCAGGCGCTTCTCAAATATTCTCGCAAAAGTTCGCGTTATACCGCAAGCTGGGGCAGAATAGATCCCGTAAATCGGTACTACAAATTTCAAAAGCAACTTCGCGCTAAAATTGTTCATCATCACCACCACAGTGCATACATACGAAATACATACTTCGCGCTAGAAATTAACCCTATTCGACGGCGTCCTCATTCGTCGATGCCGAGGTAGAACTTGACGGCCATCTTGCGGAGCGCGGTGGTGAGGTCGTGCTCCACCCTGGCTGCGGCGAGGCGGTCGAGAAAACCTTCTTCTCCGGCCGCCACCGCGTGCTCCGCGGCAACGAGCTCCTCATTGGCGGCGCGGCACCGCTCGATGTGCTGCAAGATGTGCTCGTCGAGTACATCGAAGCCAGCCCAAGGGTTCCTTCCGTCGCTCCGGAAGAGCCAGCCGCTGTCGCGCACCTGCCTCGACCGCCATGGCTCCACGGCGTGGCTGGAGCTGCCGGCCTCAGCGTCGTGCCTTGCGCGCTTGCGCCGACCGACCCGACGTTGCCGCCACGGCTTCCACCAGCGCCGATGGCTATCGAGAAGGGGAAAAAGCAGAGGCGAGGCAGGCGGAATTTCTTGCCGGAGTTGGCTTGGGCTAGCAGCAGAGAGGACGTATTGCAGGGGAGGGGATCCAGGGGGCTAACCCTAAAAGCCCCTCGGTGCCGTGTATATAGCGGCCGAGGAACCGAATATCTGGGTCGCCATATTTTCTTTTACGGGCCGGGCTGATATGCGGGATCTGTTCGGGCCACAAAAATGCCCAAACCGGCATATCGGCCGGAATTTTCCGGGCCGGCGGCTTTTTACGGGATCCGCTAGAGATGCTCTTAGGCATCTCCAACACGGACCCTCAGAAGGCCCGCACACGTTCAGACCGAGCTGTCCGGACACACTTTGCCATCCAACGTGGTACCCTATCGGTCCACGGACGCGTCCGGTTGTCCGAAATCCCGCAAACCAGACGCAAACCAGAGGGGGCTTTCCAGGTGTCCGGACCGCACACGTACACATCCGACACCCCGGTCCCACAAAAAACAACTCCCGCGCCCGTTCCCGCGCGACCGCACCTCTGTACCCCGCGCGGCATTCATGCCGGCCTGGAATAGACGCGACCTCTCACTGGAGCAGGCACAAAAGTGGCACGTTCGCCGCCCCGCGTCCCGATGTCCGCGCCTGTTCAATGCCGGAGAGACGTGACTAGACGGGACGGGACGGCTATCTACTGCATTCAAACCGGCTGCCATCCGTCCGCCTGTCGGCATTAAACAGGTGCGGCGGCCGAGAAACCCACTCAGGCGCCCGCATTGACACAGCCCGCCACACCTGTTTAATGACGACAGGCGGACGGATGGCAGCTGCTATTTAAACGTGGGCACACCCGACATGATCCGCACCGTACCACGTCCGCTTCCGATCCTCCTCCGTGCACCACCATGACGGCGAGCTCTAGAGTGATGTGGGAGAGCCTCTCGACGGAGTGGAAGCACGATTTGGCAAGCCTTGCGGCCGGCTGGCAGGTCCCTCGTGTGCGGCGGATAGAGGCCGGTTTGCCGGAGGTGAGCGACAATGACTTGACGATCGAGGAAGCGTCCGACGACGAGCCGGTGCCCCCGCCCCATGCCAGTCCATGCCGGCTTCAGCATGGAGCAGGCGCTGGTGCATTTCAACACCGTCATGGCGGAGGTGCAGCCGGAGGAGCAGCCAGTGCCACTGGTGTCGGCGTTCCGGCTGGCGCAGGAGGAGCTGCGCTACAACCTCGCCCTCCTCGTGCATCACCGGGTGGCGGAAGACCAAATCTATGGCGAGTTCGCTAGCATGGAGGCCATGGCGGCCATGGCCACGGGGGACCCGAACTTCGTCGTGGAGCAGCGGGCGCTCTACGAGGCCGCGCGCAGCGCTCGCGCCAGCCGCAAAGCAAACGCGGTGGAGTCGGACGCGCAGGCGATCACGGACGGGCACGTCGGCAGCTCCGCATCGTTCGCGCCGCCCGCATGGTTCGCACCGGGCCGCAACGACCACCAGGCCGGCCCGTCCACGTCTATCGTGGACCTCACCTCGACCGGCGACGTCCAGACTGCGGACTCCGACGAGGAAGAGTAGAACATGGGAGACGGCGGCATCTCGTATCCCATGTGGGCATTGTCCGTGTCCCATATCTTACTCTTCCTCGCCGGCGACCCGCAGCTTCACTTCCTGGGGCTCACGGCCGGAAGATGCCGGACATGGGGAACAACAAGGACTTGAAAGACGGACGCCGGCGAAGATTTAGACTAGGTTAACTTCGTGACGCTTTTGTTTAATGAAATATGTCGGAAATGTAATGAATGTGTTCCGGTTTAAATGAAAACCATCCGGTTTGCATGAAAATCGTCCGGTTTGTTCAAATTCTGTTTGAAATGTGTCCGGACGGATAGTGTATAGGGTTGGATGGCCGGCTCCCATATCAGGGCCAGCAGACGCATCCGCGGACGGATACTGTGTGCGTTTTAGGGGTCCGTGTTGGAGATGCTCTTATATAGCGGAGGATAAGACAAGTGTCAGCTGTAGAAACTGAGATATGGAAAGGACATACTACAACGCAAATGGCATGCTTTGTTTAATTGCACGAGAGCAAAGGCAGTCTGGGCTGCGCTTGGGTTTGATAAAGTCGTACAGGATGCATTGCTTGTTGATCGCTCGGGTTCTAGTGTGCTGGAATTTCTCCTGTGTGACCACTCAATGAAGCACAATCATCACGACTCCATTGAGCTTCCAGAGCTGATAGCTGCGGCGAGCTGGTTCGTTTGGTGGCAGCGTAGACAGCATGTTCAAGGGGAGCAAGTGCAGACGCCGCTGCGTTCGGCGCTGGCCATGCATGCATTGGCTCTAAACTTTACACGACCGGCGGGGAAACAAACTACTGCACCTAGACGGAACACATGGCCAGTCATTTTGGCAGCGCAACAAGTTCTAAAACGTTGATGCTTCTTTCTTTGAGGATCTGCATTCAGGGTCATGTGGGGTGATAGTTCAAGACCACATAGGTAATTTTATTGCTGCGTCGATTTCTCGACTTGAGCATGTGGCAGATGTCGTTTCTGCGGAAGCGGCGGCATTACTTGAAGGTTTAAAATTACTTCAAAGCATGGCGTGTCATAATGTCTTGGTGAGGATGGACAACTCTATTGTGGTTGATGCTATACGTCTAAATGAGGAACATTTTATGATGGCTGCCGCGCTTTTAGATGAATGTAGAGAGTTATTACGAGAGTTCAGGAGCTAGCTGAGTGGGGGCGTGCAAACACCCATTCCCTATGGGTGGGTGCACCTTCGGTTTTTATTGTTAAATTTTTAGTAGACGATGTAAGCATTATTTGAGTTTAATAAAGATAGCCGTAAAGGCTTTCCCGTCAAAAAAAAAAAAGAATGGAAAACCTGCGTACGTAGCTTGGCCCTTTACTGGCCCGTCCGTTTCTTCAGCCATAAAACTCGCAAATTGTGGCACCATCAGCTTCGCCACTCTAGAAAAGTCCGAGCGGGAGGAGGACCCACCAGATATGTTTTGCATCCCACTATTCATGTAAGCAACAAATTCAGGGTTCTGCGCGCACTTTTCTGCAAAGTTCCTCATACCAGCTGGATCCGTTGCAGACATTTCACTGTTTGCAATCATGCTGTCAACATCAGCCACAATACTGTTGGCATCTGTTGAGTATATATTAGCAATTTTTTGATTAATTTAATCCAGAAAATAATCATGAATATGATGTTAACAAGATTGAACACGTGCTGATATTTGATCACGCAAGCACATACTACGCTAACAGTAGATACTTCTACGTATAACGCTAGTATGTTTAAGACAGAAATAAACAAGAGCGGGATAAGCGAGTTATACCCTTCAGTAGGCCATGACGAAGCCGCGGCGGTGGCGGCAACGGCATCCTCGGCGGCCTTCTTCTCGGCTTCAAGTTTCTCGGCGGCGAGTCGGTCAGCTTCGTTGGTGGTGGACATGGTGATGATGAAGACGATGCGGATGTAGACGAACGGCGGCGAGCAATCGCGTAGGACACGCTCCCCAAAAAACCTAATCGCTACTCTCCCGTACAGAATCTGGAGAGACAGGGTTTTGGAGGCCCGCTCTCCCGTCAACCGTGTACGCGGTGGATGGGATGGGATCACCGGCAGCAGCAACAGCAAAGGAACAGAGGGCGGTGCGCATGGAGGCAGATGCGATCTGTTTTCGTGGCGGATAGAGTTGGCCAACGCCTCAGTTATATAGGCGTGGACGGAGAGATGTGGGCTAGACCCACGTCCAAGTCGGTAACACCCCACGATCCGACGTCTCAGATCGTGGCCCGTCTGTTAAGGACTCTCTGTTCCTGACCGGCAAAAACTAAGCGCATAGGTGTGAGCTCGGCTCGACTCAATCCCGCAACCCCCGCGGACGGCGGAGGAGGAGCGCGCGGGAACCACTTTTTTTCTCAAACTCCAATAGCATGTCAAAGATAATCTCTTATAAGGAGGTCGAACTCCTCTTCCACTAGCGGTATGGGACTAAACTTTCCACCACACCCATGTCATATAACCCACATGGGCCCTTAGAGATTTTCTGAAAATTGTTAGATGGGCCCAAGGCCCATCCCATAATTCAACAATCCCCCACCAGATCTCAAGGGCCCATTTTGTCCTCTGATCGAAACACTGTTTTGATATACCAGTATTTTAGTGGAGACATGTTAAGGATGAACTCCTCCTAGAGCAAGTAGCTACACTCCTTCACAACTGAACAATGGACTATGCCTTGAATTGTAAGTTTGGCGTAAAGAACTTTCACAAAATGTCTTACCAGTACTAGGTTGCCGAAGGCTGGCCCCTCGGGTGGAGCATACTAGTCACACTCTTGGCCTATTCATGAGCTTGCTAGAGATCACCCCAATCTCATAGACTGTGACCAACAGTCGGGCTCATATAGGTATGTTCCTCCATAGATCGCTCTGTAGGATAGCATCTTGCTTACATAAGCTTTGAAACACATTAAAATAGTAGTCAACCTACCATACAGTTTTCGAGAGTATTACATCTCCAACGGAGAGGGTTAGTAATGTTACTCTCCTCAGTTCACCACTGACTTCTTTTTCGCAGGTCCTACTTCACGGGATCTCCGTTCACATAGGTTGGGTTGGCACCATGGCAACTCATGTGGGTCTCATACCCTTCTCCCTCGATGCATTTTCTATCACAACACATGATAGCCCTTTAGTAAAGGGATCTGCCAGATTTTTAGCTGTCTGGATATAATCCAACGCTATCACTCCGGAGTTTCTTAAACGTCTGACAACTTTTAATCTCATTCTTATGTGTTTGTTGGACTGCATGTTGTCCTTTGAACTCTTCACCTTAACAATGACTGTCTGATTGTCACAGTTCAAAAGGATAGCCGGTAGTGGCTTTTAAACAACTGGCAAGTCCGTCAAAAGATCTCAAAACCATTCTGTTTCGACACCAGATGTGTCTAATGCTGTTAGTTCTGCTTTGATTGTCGATCTCGTTAGGATCGTTTGCTTGCAAGACTTCCATAAAACAGCGCCACCTTCAAGAGTAAACATATACCCAGTTGTGGCCTTCATCTCATCAGCATCAGAGATCCAATTCGCATCACTATACCCTTCAAGTACTGACTGGTATCCGGTATAGTGAAGTCCATAGTTCGCAGTACCTTTCAAATAGCGCATAATGCTTTCAACAGCATGCCAATGTACATCACCCGGATTGGAAACAAACCGGCTTAGTTTGCTCATAGCAAAAGCGATGTCAGGCCTCGTAGCGCTCGCTAGGTACATGACTGAACCTATAATTTGAGAGTATCTCAATTGATCTTTAGCTGTGCCTTCGAACTTTCGAATCCACACACTAGGATCGTATGGTGTTTGAGAAATTTTGCAGTCCGAATATCCAAAACGACTCAAAATCTTCTCAACATAATAGGATTGCAGAAGTGTAATCCCACCCTCATCATCTCTCAATAGCTTGATGTTCAAAATAACATCAGCCACACCAATGTCCTTCATCTCAAAGTTCTGAGATAGAAACGACTTAACCTCCTCAATGACTTTGAGGTTGGTTCCAAATATCAGTATGTCATCAAAATACAAGCACAATATAACTCCTTCACCCCCACCACGGCGATAGTATACACATTTGTCAGCTTCATTGACAGCAAAGCCAACAAATGTCAAAGTTGTATTAAACTTCTCATGCCATTGTTTAGGTGCTTGTCTCAGTCCATATAAGGATTTCACTAACTTACACACCTTTCCTTCCTGACCATCTATTACAAAGCCATCGGGCTGGTGCATGTAGATTTCCTCGTCTAGCTCTCCATTCTAAAAAAGCCGTCTTAACATCTATCTGGTGGACGAGAAGACCATGTGAGGCCGCCAATGAGAGTAACACTCGAATGGTGGTCAGTCTGGCCACACGTGAATAAGTATCAAAGAAATCTTCTTGTTCTTTCTAGGAGTAACCCTTGGCCACAAGCCTAGCCTTGTACTTTTCGATCGTACCATCGGGCTTAATCTTCTTTTTGAACACCCACTTACATCCTAATGGTTTACAACCATCGGGACGTTCAGTGATTTCCCATGTCCCATTAGCCATGATGGAATCCATCTCGTTACGGACAGCATCTTGCCAGTAGTCAACATATGGAGATGTAACGCTTCTGAAATAGAAGTGGGAGTATCATCCACGAGGTACACAAGGAAATCATCACCAAAGGTCTTTGCAGTCCTTTGTCTCTTGCCCCAACCAAGGGTTTCCTCATCATCCTCCTCAGGATTTTCATCATGTGTTTGTTCATAATATTCCATAGGAATGGCGGGCTCAGGAGTCTCTTCAGATTCCTGTCTAGAAGTGTTTTGCATATCTCTCATGGGAAAAATGTCCTCAAAGAATGTAGCATCCTTAGACTCCATAATTGTAACAACCTTCATGTAAGGTACCTCAGATTTCACTACTAGAAATATATAGCCAATGTTGTTCTTAGTGTAGCCCAAATTAACACAGTCCACGGTCTTTGGTCCAAGCTTACGCTTTTTGGGGATCGGCACATTGACCTTCGCTAAACAGCTTCAAGTACACTAGTACGAAAGTGTCCTCCTTCTCTTCTTCCATTGCTCATAGGGAGTGACCTTGTTATCTTTTGTCGGAACTTTATTCAGGACATTACATGACGTCAATGTAGCCTCCCCCCCACCATGCCTTGGATAAACCCGGTGTATCTAACATGGCGTTAACCAAATCAGTTAGAGTACGGTTTTTCCTTCGGCAACCCCGTTTGATTGGGGTGAATAGGGAGGCGTCCTCTCATGAATGATACCTTGTTCCACACAAAAAGAGTTAAACTCATTCGAGAAGTACTCTCCACCACGATCTAACCAGACTTGTTTAATTTTCTTTTCAAGTTGATTCTCAACTTCTGCCTTATAGATTTTAAAGTTGTGTATCATCTTTAGTATTTAACAGATATACATAGCAATATCTAGTGGAATCATCTATCAACGTCATGAAGTATTTCTTTCCACCTTTAGGCAACACACCACTCATCTCATAGAGATCAGAATTTGTGAGTTCTAATGGCGCCAAGTGTCTCTCCTTCGCAGCCTTGTGGGGCTTGCGAGGTTGCTTTGCTTGAACACACAAATGGTACATAGAACCTTTGGCTAAAGTGAAACTCAGGATTAAATTCAACTTTGCTAGCCGTGTCATAACACCGAAACTAATGTGACAAAGACATGAATGCCAAGCTTCAGATTCATTAGCATTCGAATGAATATTGTTCATGTCTTTATTACAAAATTCAGCGAGAGAAAGGCGGAACAGACCTCTGTTGGGAAACGTAGCATGCAATTTCAAAAAAAAAACTACGCTCACGAAAGATCTATCTAGGAGATGCATAGCAACGAGAGGGGGAGAGTGTGTCTACGTACCCTCGTAGACCGAAAGTGGAAGGACTTGACAACGCGGTTGATGTAGTCGAACTTCTTCTCTTTCCGACTGATCAAGCACCGAACGTACGGCACCTACGAGTTCTGCACACGTTCAGCTCGATGACGTCCCTCGAACTCTCGATCCAGCAAAGTGTCGAGGGAGTAGATGAGTTCCGTCAGCACGACGGCTTGGTGACGGTGATGGTGAAGTGATCCGCGCAGGGCTTCGCCTAAGCACCGCGACAATATGACCGAGGGTGTAATCTGTGGAGGGGGGCGCCGCACATGGCTAAGAGATGTTGTTGTGTGTTCTAGGCGCCTCCCCCCTTCATATATATAGGTGTGAGGGGGAGGGACCAGCCAAGGGGGGTGCCCCAAGTAGGCTGAATCCTACTTGGGGTTCCTCCCCAATTCAGCCCCCTCCCCATTCCTTTTTCACCAGAGGGGGAAGGAAAGAGGAGTGAGGAGGGAAGGAAGGGGGAAGCCGAATCCCTCCCCTTACTTCTCTATTCCTCTCTTTCCTTTCTTCTCTGGTGCGGCCTATATGGGGGGTGCAGTAGCATCTGTTAGCTGCTGCGTTTCCCCTCTTGGCCCATTAGGCCCATATCTTTGCCGGGGGTGCCCGGAACCCCTTCCGGTGACCCGATATGTACCCGGTGCCCTCCGAAACACTTCCGGTGTCCGAATACTATCGTCCTATATATCAATCTTTACCTCTCGACCATTTCGAGACTCCTCATCATGTCCATGATCTCATTCGGGACACCGAACAACATTCGGACACCAAATCACATAACTCATATAATACAAAATCGTCATCGAACGTTAAGGGTGCGGACCCTGCGGGTTCGAGAACTATGTAGACATGACCGAGACACCTCTCCGGTCAATAACCAATAGCGGAACCTGGATGCTCATATTGGCTCCAACATATTCTACTAAGATCTTTTATCGGTCGAACCGTTATGACAACATACGTTATTCCCTTTGCCCATCGGTATGTTACTTGCCCGAGATTCGATCGTCGGTATCTTCATACCTAGTTCAATCTCGTTTCTGGCAAGTCTCTTTACTCGTTCCATAATACATCATCCTGTAACTAACTCATTAGTCACTTTGCTTGCAAGGCTTCTTATGATGTGTATTACCGAGAGGGCCCAGAGATACCTCTCCAATAGACGGAGTGACAAATCCTAATCTCGATCTATGCCAACCCAACAAACACCTTCAGAGATACCTGTAGAGCATCTTTATGATCACCCAATTACGTTGTGACGTTTGATAGCACACAAGGTATTCCTCCGGTATCCGGGAGTTGCATAATCTCATAGTCGAAGGAATATGTATTTGACATGAAGAAAGCAATAGCAATAAAACTGAACGATCAATCTGCTAAACTAACAGATGGGTCTTGTCCATCACATCATTCTCCTAATGATGTGATCTCGTTCATCAAATGACAACACATGTGTATGGTTAGGAAACTTAACCATCCTTGATTAACGAGCTAGTCTAGTAGAGGCTTACTAGGGACACGGTGTTTTGTCTATGTATCCACACATGTCTCAAGTTTTCGGTTAATACAATTCTAGCATGAATAATAAACATTTATCATGATATAAGGAAATATAAAATAACAACTTTATTATTGCCTCTAGGGCATATTTCCTTCAGTCTCCCACTTGCACTAGATTCAATAATCTAGATTACATTGTAATGATTCTAACACCCATGGACTCATTGTGCTGATCATATTTTGCTCGTGGAAGAGGCTTAGTCAACGGGTCTGCTACATTCAGATCCGTATGTATTTTGCAAATCTCTATGTCTCCCTCCTTGAATTGATCATGGAAGGAGTTGAAGCGTCTCTTGATGTGTTTGGTTCTTTTGTGAAATCTGGATTCCTTCGCTAAGGCAATTGCTCCAGTATTGTCACAAAAGATTTTCATTGCACCTGAAGCATTAGGTATTATACCTAGATCGGATATGAACTCCTTCATTTGCTGCTTCCAAAGCAGCTATGTACTCCGCTTCACATGTAGATCCCGCCATGACGCTCTGCTTGGAACTGCACCAACTGACAGCTCCACCATTCAATATAAATACGTATCCGGTTTGTGACTTAGAGTCATCCGGATCAGTGTCAAAGCTAGCATCGACGTAACCATTTACGACGAGCTCTTTGTCACCTCCATAAAAGATAAACATATCCTTAGTCCTTTTTAGGTACTTCAGGATGTTCTTGACCGCTGTCCAGTGATCCACTCCAAGATTACTTTGGTACCTCCCTGCTAAACTTGTAGCAAGGCACACATTAGGTCTGGTACACAGCATAGCATACATGGTAAAACCTATGGCTGAGGCATAGGGAATGACTTTCATTTTCTCTCTATCTTCTGCAGTGGTCGGGCATTGAGTCTGACTCAACTTCACACCATGTAACACAGGCAAGAACCCATTCTTTGACTGATCCATTTTGAACTTCTTCAAAACTTTATCAAGGTATGTGCTTTGTGAAAGTCCTATTAAGCATCTTGATCTATCTCTATAGATCTTGATGCCTAATATATAAGCAGCTTCACCGAGGTCTTTCATTGAAAAACTATTATTCAAGTATCCTTTTATGCTATCCAGAAATTCTACATCATTTCCAATCAACAATATGTCATCCACATATAATATTAGAAATGCTACAGAGCTCCCACTCACTTTCTAGTAAATACAGGCTTCTCCGAAAGTCTGTATAAAACCATATGCTTTGATCACCTCATCAAAGCGTATATTCCAACACCGAGATGCTTGCACCAGTGCATAGATGGATCGCTGGATCTTGCACACTTTGTTAGCACCTTTAGGATCAACAAAACCTTCTGGTTGCATCATATACAACTCTTCTTTGAGAAATCCATTAAGGAATGCAGTTTTGACGTCCATTTGCCAGATTTCTTAATCATAAAATGCGGCAATTGCTAACATGATTTGGACGGACTTAAGCATCGCTACGGGTGAGAAAGTCTCATCGTAGTCAACTCCTTGAACTTGTCGAAATCCTTTCGAGACAAGTCGAGCTTTGTAGGCAGTAACATTACCATCAGCGTCAGTCTTCTTCTTGAAGACCCATTTATTCTCTATGGCTCGCCGATCATCGGGCAAGTCAACCAAAGTCCACACTTTGTTCTCATACATGAACCTATCTCAGATTTCATGGACTCAAGCCATTTATCGGAATCTGGGCTCATCATAGCTTCTTCATAGTTCGTAGGTTCGTCATGGTCTAGTAACATGACTTCCAGAACAGGATTACCGTACCACTCTGGTGCGGAACATGCTCTGGTTGACCTACGAGGTTCGGTAGTAACTTGATCTGAAGTTTCATGATCATCATCATTAGCTTCCTCTCTAGTTGGTGTAGGCATCACGGGAACGGTTTTCTGTGATGAGCTACTTTCCAATTCGTGAGAAGGTACAATTACCTCATCATGTTCTACTTTCCTCCCACTCACTTCTTTCGAGAGAAACTCCTTCTCTAGAAAGCTTCTATTCTTGGCAACAAATATCTTGCCTTCGGATTTATGGTAGAAGGTGTACCGAATTGTTTCCTTAGGGTATCCTATGAAGACACACTTCTCCGATTTGGGTTCGAGCTTATCAGGCTGAAGCCTTTTGAAATAAGAGTCGCAACCCCAAACTTTAAGAAACGACAGCTTAGTTTTCTTGTCAAAACACAGTTCATACGGTGTCGTCTCAACGGATTTAGACGGTGCCCTATTTAACGTGAATGCAGCTGTCTCTAATGCATAACCCCAAAACGATAGTGATAAATCGGTAAGAGACATCATATATCGCACCATATCTAATAAAGTACGGTTACGATGTTCGGACACACCATTACGATGTGGTGTTCCAGGTGGCATGAGTTGTGAAACTATTCCACAATGTTTTAAATGAAGGCCAAACTCGTAACTCAAATATTCGCCTCCGCGATCAGATCGTAGAAACTTTATTTTCTTGTTACGATGATTCTCCACTTCACTCTGAAATTCTTTGAACTTTTCAAATGTTTCAGACTTGTGTTTCATTAAGTAGATATACCCATATCTTCTCAAATCATCTGTGAAGGTCAGAAAATAACGATACCCGCCGCGTGCCTCAACACTCATTGGACCGCATACATCGGTATGTATTATTTCCAATAAGTCATTGGATCGCTCCATTGTTCCGGAGAACAGAGTTTTAGTCATCTTGCCCATGAGGCATGGTTCGCAAGTATCAAATGAATCATAATCAAGTGATTCCAAAAGCCCATCCGCATGGAGTTTCTTCATGCGCTTTACACCAATATGACCTAAATGGCAGTGCCACAAATATGTTGCACTATCATTATCAACTTTGCATCTTTTGGGATCAATATTATGAATATGTGTATCACCACAATCGAGATTCAACAAAAATAGACCACTCTTCAAGGGTGCATGACCATAAAAGATATTACTCATATAAATAGACAACCATTATTCTCTGATTTAAATGAATAACCATCTCGCACTAAACAAGATCCAGATATACTGTTCATGCTCAATGCTGGCACCAAATAACAGTTATTCAGGTCTAAAACTAATCCCGATGGTAGATGTAGAGGTAGCGTGCCGACGACGATCACATCGACCTTGGAACCATTCCCGACGCGCATCATCACCTCGTCCTTAGCCAATCTTCGTTTAATCTGTAGCCCCTGTTTTGAGTTACAAATATGAGCAACCGAACCAATATCAAATACCCAGGCGCTACTACGAGCATTAGTAAGGTACACATCAATAACATGTATATCAAATATACCTTTGTTCACTTTGCCATCCTTCTTATCCGCCAAATACTTGGGGCAGTTCCACTTCTAGTGACCAGTCCCTTTGCAGTAGAAGCACTCAGTTTCAGTCTTGGGTCCAAATTTGGGCTTCTTCCCGGGAGTGACAACTTGCTTGCCATTCTTCTTGAAGTTCCCCTTCTTTCCCTTGCCCTTTTTCTTGAAACTAGTGGTCTTGTTAACCATCAACACTTGATGCTCCTTCTTGATTTCTACCTCCCTTGCATATTATAGTTCATCACGAAGCCTTTGTAGCTTGGTGGCAGTGATTGGAGAACTCTGTCAATAACACTATCATCTGGAAGATTAACTCCTAGCTGAGTCAAGTGATTATGATACCCAGACATTTTGAATATGTGTTCACTGACAGAACTGTTCTCCTCCATCTTGCAGCTATAGAACTTGTTGGAGACTTCATATCTCTCAACTCGGGCATTTGCTTGAAATATTAACTTCAATTCCTGGAACATCTCATATGGTCCATGACGTTCAAAACGTCTTTGAAGTCCCGATTCTAAGCCGTAAAACATGGCACACTGAACTATCGAGTAGTCATCAGATCAAGCTTGCCAGACGTTCGTAACATCAGCATCTGCTCCTGCAGCAGGCCTTTCACCTAGCGGTGCATCAAGGACATAATTCTTCTGTGCAGCAATGAGGATAATCCTCAAGTTACGGACCTAGTCCGTGTAGTTGCTACCATCATCTTTCAACTTAGCTTTCCCTAGGAATGCATTAAAATTCAAGGGAACAGTAGCACAGGCCATTGATCTACAACATAGATATTCAAATACTATCAGGACTAAGTTCATGATAAATAAAGTTAAATTAATCAAATTACTTAAGAACTCCCACTTAGACATCCCTCAAGTCATCTAAATGATACGTGATCCAAATCAACTAAACCTTTTCCGATCATCACTTGAGATGGAGTAGTCATCAATGGTGAACATCTCTATGTTGATCATATCTACTATATGATTCACGTTCGATCTTTCGGTCTCCAGTGTTCCTAGGCCATGTCTGTACATGCCAGGCTCGTCAAGTTTAACCCGAGTATTCCGCATGTGGAAAACTGTCTTGCACCCGTTGTATGTGAACGTAGAGTCTATCACACCCGATCATCACGTGGTGTCTCAACACAATGAACTGTCGCAACGGTGCATACTCAGGGAGACCACTTATACCTTGAAATTTAGTTAAGGGATCATCTTATAATGCTACCGCCATACTAAGCAAAATAAGATGCAAAAAAGATAAACATCACATGCAATCAAAATATGTGACATGATATGGCCATCATCATCTTGTGCTTTTGATCTCCATCTCCAAAGCATTGTCATGATCTCCATCATCACCGGCTCGACACCTTGATCTCCATCGTTGCGTCGTGGTCGTCTCGCCAACTATTGCTTCTACAACTATCCCTAACGCATAGTGATATAGTAAAGCAATTACATGGCATTTGCATTTCATACAATAAAGAGACAACCATAAGGCTCCTGCCGGTTGCCGATAACTTTTACAAAACTTGATCATCTCATACAACAATGTATATCACATCATGTCTTGACCATATCACATCGCAACATGCCCTGCAAAAACAAGTTAGACGTCCTCTACTTTGTTGTTGCAAGTTTTACGTGGCTGCTACGGGCTTCTAGCAAGAACCGTTCTTACCTACGCATCAAAAGCACAATGGTGCTTTATCAAGTTTGCTATTTTAACCTTCAACAAGGACCGGCCGCAGTCAAATTCGATTAACTAAAGTAGGAGAAATAGACACCCGCCAGCCACCTTTATGCAAAACTAGTTGCATGTCTGTCGGTGGAACCGGTCTCATGAACGTGGTCATGTAAGGTTGGTCCGGGCCGCTTCATCCAACAATACCACCGAATCAAAATAAGACATTGGTGGTAAGCAGTATGACGATCACCGCCCACAACTCTTTGTGTTCTACTCGTGCATATCATCTACGCATAGACCTGGCTCGGATGCCACTGTTGGGAAACGTAGCATGCAATTTCAAAAAAAATTCTACGCTCACGCAAGATCTATCTAGGAGATGCATAGCAACGAGCGGGGGAGAGTGTGTCTACATACCCTTGTAGACCGAAAGAGGAAGCGTTTGACAACGCGGTTGATGTAGTCGTACTTCTTCTCGTTCCGACCGATCAAGCACCGAACCTACGGCACCTCCAAGTTCTGCACACGTTCAGCTCGATGACGTCCCTCGAACTCTTGATCCAGCAAAGTGTCGAGGGAGTAGATGAGTTCCGTCAGCACGGCGGCGTGGTGACGGTGATGGTGAAGTGATCCGCGGAGGGCTTCGCCTAAGCACCGTGAGAATATGACCGAGGGTGTAATCTGTGGAGGGGGGCGCCGCACACGGCTAACAGATGTTGTTGTGTGTTCTACGCGCCTCCCCCCTTGATATATATAGGTGGGAGGGAGAGGGACCAGCCAAGGGGGGCGCCCCAAGTAGGCCGAATCCTACTTAGGGTTCCTCCCCAATTCGGCCCCGTCCTTTCCTTTTTCATCGGAGGGGGAAGGAAAGAGGAGGGAGGAGGGAAGGAAGGGGGAGGCCGAATCCCTCCCCTTCCTTCTCTCTTCCCCTCTTTCCTTTATCCTCTGGTGTGGCCCATATTGGGGGCGCAGTAGCCCCTGCTGGCTGCTGCGTTTCCCCTCTTGGCCCATTAGGCCCATATCTTTGCCGGGGGGTGCCCGGAACCCCTTCCGGTGACACGATGTGTACCCGGTACCCTCCGGAACACTTCCAATGTCCGAATACTATCGTCCTATATATCAATCTTTACCTCTTGACCATTTAGAGACTCCCCGTCATGTCTGTGATCTCATTCGGGACTCCGAACAACATTCGGTCACCAAATCACATAACTCATATAATACAAAATCGTCATCGAACGTTAAGCGTGCGGACCCTACGGGTTCGAGAACTATGTAGACATGACCGAGACACCTCTCCGGTCAATAACCAATAGCAGAACCTGGATGCTCATATTGGCTCCTACATATTCTACGAAGATCTTTTATCGGTCGAACCATTATGACTGCATATGTTATTCCCTTTGTCCATCGGTATGTTACTTGCCCAAGATTCGATCGTCGGTATCTTCATACCCAATTCAATCTCATTACTGGAAAGTCTCTTTACTCGTTCCGTAATACATCATCCTGTAACTAACTCATTAGTCTCCTTGCTTGCAAGGCTTCTTATGATATGTATTACCGAGAGGGCCCAGAGATACCTCTCCAATAGACGGAGTGACAAATCCTAATCTCACTACTAGAAAAAAGGCTGTTAGTGGCGCACCAGTTTTTGCTATTAATGGCGCACTATAGGTGCACCACTATTAACACGCCACTAGTAACAAATAGTAATGGCGCACCTCTGGTGCGCCATTAGTATCCTAGATAATATTGGCGCACCACATAGTGCGCCATTACTATGTCCAACAGTGCGCCATTACTATGCCTCCTAGGGGGCCATATTTATCTTCACGTATGCCCCCAAGTGCGCCGTTACTATGTCCCATAATGCGCCACTGGTATTTAGCCTTGGTGCGCCACTAATGCTCAATATGGTGCGCCACAACTGGGGGCCATATTTGCCTTCACCTATGCCCCAAGTGCGCCATTACTATGCCCGATAATGCGCCACTGGTATTTATCTTGGTGCGCCACTAATTCTCAATATGGTGCGCCACTACTATGAATATTAGGAATTATTATTTTTCGCTTTTCTGGTATTTGCACAGGTTACAAAATACGTTACAGCACAGAATATAAACATCACACAATAGAATTCATCATATTAGTCTCCAAATTCGAAATAGCGAACAAAGTTCAAACATTAGCCAAGTTTAGGTCTCAAGACATTAGCAAAGTTCATCATATTAGCCGAGTTTGTCATCACATTACAAAGTCGATATCGATAATCTAAACTACCATCACATAGAAGAGAGCTGCGCTCACGATGAGCATCATCGCGATGAAACTAGTCTTCATCCGGTTCCTCCTCCGCTCCCTCCTCTCTCCCGCTAGATAGCGCACGTATCTAGCTTCCGCCTCCGCCCTAGTGGTGTACCCTTTGTAACTGTTACCGCTGAAACGGTGAACCTGTCTCCGACACTCCTCCCAGTCGTCGTAGACTCCGGGAACCTTACCCTTGTACACGATATACGACGGCATCTCTATGCACTAGACAAAAAAAACGTTAGCAGCAATTCACAGATAATATATAAGCAATATATAAGTATGCAACAAAAGGATCGGAAGAGAAAAGCAACACATTAATAGCACGATTCATGGTCCTACTAATAAATAGCATCGATTACATATAAGTTGAACGACTGTCCAAACTAAAGAGACATACAAGTTCATTAAAGTTTAATTACAACATGAGCTAATCGATATTTCAGAACTACATAGCATCAATACTTTCGACTCGACTAAGGGACCGGAGCGTGGATGAAGCCGCCATCTTTCGTGATGGTCATGAATGTGCGGTCGTTGTCAGCCTGCATTTGTAGCGTTGTTTCTATTTCACTATTGGACGGTTGATATTTGAGGTAGAACTGCCCCGAGGTACGAAGGACATCTTGATAGATGATTTCCGCAAACTCCGACTGGATGCGAAAGAATTCTTGTCTGATGCCCTCGTCCTGGATTGCCGACAAGCGTGCGTCCCAATCTTTGAGATTATTTGGTAGCATAAGGTGATTATGGTCCCGTACGATCGCCCGCATGTGATGGAGGGCGTAGTAGGCATCCTTCTGACTGCCAGGCGGCTGCTTGACGCAGGGGAACGTCGTTACGTGGGAGAGCACGTGCTTGTCGTAGCTACAAATTGGCCTCCTGAAGGTGCCTCCAGATTTGGCGTAGCTGGGGAGAGCATCATCAAGAACTTTCTTCATATTTGTGTAGTCTTTCTTCGACTGACGGTCCGAGTCGAAATACGTGGCCATGGAATATTTCGGGCTTAAGAGGATGAGTGTGCAATGTGTGTCACTGCACAAAACACGGAATGTTAGAAAAAAAAAAACGATCGAAATCTAAGAAATCATATGTTACGGGGCGGTGAGGGGATGACTTACTCGGAAAAGTAAGGCACGAGGAAGTTATCCTTATCTGGGTTTGCCAGAATGACGCCTTCGAGGTATGAACTCGCGACTTGCCGGTCCCAGCGCTGCCCAAGATCTTGGCACGCATGTAGAAGGGGTCGACTATCACGATGTCTGGGGTCTTGTCTCTAATGATCCGCATCTCCATACTGAGCGAAAATAGCCGAATGAAGGTGTAGTGCAGCGGATGAAGGTTAAACATAGCGAAGATGTCATCAAACCGCAGGACGATCATACGCCCGATGGTGCTATCGACAAAGCCCTTGCCCTCTGGCACCTTGGCCACGAAAACCGGGTATGCCACATCATTCTCGGAGAGACGCCGCTTCTCCATAGAAAGAACACTGTCATGCAGACTCCGC
Source organism: Thinopyrum elongatum (assembly GCA_011799875.1). Lineage (NCBI taxonomy): Eukaryota > Viridiplantae > Streptophyta > Magnoliopsida > Poales > Poaceae > Thinopyrum > Thinopyrum elongatum. Next base: position 715,016,316 of record CM022298.1, read on the forward strand.
ATAGCACCGGTTGCAGCATTGAGCAGATTAGTCGGTAGCATTGGCCTACCCGCCACATGCACCCTCCTCGAGATATCCTTAGGTATTGGTGGCCTGTCCTGAGCATGGATCATACTCGGTGCCGGCTGGCTCGCACCCTTGTTATTTTTTCTTTTCCGTCCCTTCTGCTTCTTCTGCTGTAATGGGATCGAGTTCTGCTTAGAGACCACCTTCTTGAGTGTGTTGGGGCTGATAATATTTCGCACCTCGGCTATTTGAGTCTCGGTGAAGGCCGCAGCTGGAGGCGTCTCCTTAGAACTGAACGCCAGACGACGCCTATTGCAATTGGGTTTCTCCGTGGTACCAGCTAGATCGCGATCGTCTTTTGCAGGGTTGGGTTCTTGAGAAGGAGGCCCCAAGAATTCGTCACCGTACCCAAGTTCGTTGAAGTACTTATCGACGTTGGAAAATGTACCGTCATTGTCGTCCGGATCCTGTGCCATATGCATGTCCGGATCAGCTGACGGCGGTAGCGTTGCGACGGTCTTGCCATGGCTTGGCGCCGGCACGACTGGCGGTGTTGTCTGTGGGGTGGTGTCCCCCGCCCCCAAACGAATCTGGCTCTTCGGCCAAAGCATGGACCAGCTTAAGCAGGCGCTGAGGGTCATCACATCATCTTCGTCGGCCCCAGGGGGTCGAAACGGACGTAACAAGTCGTCGCAGCCCCGCAGCACCCGAACCAGTTGAACCCTATACACGGTGGGTGGCATCGGATTACCGTGGAACACGCGGTTGCCCGGTTGAACGATTTTGCCCTTGGCAACATCGATCAACTCGCCATCCACGAAGTGCAGGAGAGTGCATGGAACGTCGGCAAGCAGATGAAGTCATCGGCCGAGGCTTAGTTACCGTGATGGCGTCGAGCTCGGCTAATGTCGAGGCACCGCCAACGGCGGGCGTGCAAGTGACGGAGGGGCCGCTTGCTGCCGAGGTGCCTGCCGGCGTATTCTTCCCACACCCGGGTGCATTAAGCTCCAATGCCGGCGCCGACGCCGGAGACACCAATGCCGGCGCGTTGTGGGAGTTGCTGCCCGTGAAGCTGGGAATCGGGGGCGGCCCCTGTTGGCTGCCTGCAATCCATGCCTGCAGCCCCTCAAGCAAGGTAGGCATAATGGCGGTGATCATCGCTCCAGTTGGTCTCGCACTTGCTCTTGGACTATCTCCGGAATCCGCGCCACTTGTGCCTTGAGTTCTTTAACCTCGCGCTCCTGGCTTTTCGAGCTGGTCTTTCTCTCCTTTCGCCCAGCCTTATAGTATTCCGACCATTTCGTGGACAAGCCTTTGCCGGCCACACGACCAGCTGACGACAGCTTACTGAACTTATCCTTGTGTTTCATTACGTTCAACGCCCTATTTAAAGTGGTGTCCCAAGGGGCAGACGGGGAGCTCTGAGACCCCGCGCTACTGCTTTCAGTTTCCTACGGAAGGAACGTGAACCATTTAGAAATTTGGCTTCATTAATTAGAATGCAACCATATGGAGATAATTACGCGGGGGTGTATTCCTTACCAGAACAAGCTCAAGCGCCTTCACCTTCGGATCCGTGGTAAGCTCCTTTGTTACCGGGTCCACCTTGTACCGGGCCCTGACATAGTTCCTGGTCTGCTTTTCATGGTATTTATCGAAGAGGGGTGGTAGGCCTTGCTCGGCACGCTCCGCGTCCTCCTTGTCCCATATAGGTTCCGCCACTCTGTAACCGCCGGGACCGAGTTTGTGGACCCCTAAGTTCAAGTCCCGCATATCTTTCCCCCACTGACTTGATTCCGCGGATGCGTTGCTCTCGCACTTGATCTTGAACTCCAGGTAGTCAGCTTTGCTGATCGAAGGATTTGTCTCCTTGATCTTCTCATAACTATCACCACTTAGAATCCTTCTCTTCACCGCGGCTCTCCAAGTAGCCAGGGCCGTGCTCATCTTCGTGAGGGCGGCACTGTTCACTTTATTTCCTGAGAGGCGTGTGTTTGCGAAGTCACCGGGGAACTTGTATCGTTCGTGCAGCTTCGTGAAGAGGAGGTTGCGCAAATTCCCTCGGTCACGATGCCTTAGGTTCTCGGTGTTGATCGAGACGGTGCTCCGGAGAATGCAACCGAGTTGTCCTGCATACCCACTGACTAATTCTTTGGGCGCCGTTGGATGCCCACTGGAGGACACTTCAGTAAATTCCTCCTTGACGGTGCCGAGCACGTTCGGGCGCCGGTCCTTTCGTTGCCTCTTTGGTTGGCTGCCATCTGTGCGTGCGCTGCCATCATCAGTGGCGGCATCCCTGGCGGCACCATCAGTGGTGTCATCCCCTACGCCACTAGGGGTTGTGTAGTCGGGATCGGTGTCTTCCGCGGCGTCCTCATAGCGGTGAGGTTCTTCCTCCATCTCTTGGGACAGCTCCCAGAATGACTTGCCCGAACCGCCGGCCTCATCGTTGTCGGCCATGTTCGCTCTAAATAGGAAAAAAGGCTAGAATGATTAATTGTAAGACGGTGGCGAAAGCATTTTGCCACGTACGCAAGTGAGGACGCCTAGGTGTTCGTCACATTGCTGAGCCAGCAGCGGCTGGATAATAACAAGGTCGAAACCAGGGGCCATGTACTAGTTAAACTAAGCAAAAACTGTGTTTGTATCCAGACATCGACATGAATCCAACTTGTGAGGCCATTCTGACCTTTTCAGATGTGAGCACGTGATCTTGGCTTGAAGATTTGTGCTTACCAGCAACCTTAAGATGCTGGTTTGTAGAACTATGCCAATTCTGTGGATGGGTAAAGGGTATCAGATGCTGCCTGAGTGTATCAGATGCCACCCAGAAAGAGACATTTGTGCCTTTCATCTATGCCAGCACAACCTAGCTGATCTTTCACTATGTATGCATAGCTAATAGTCTTAGCATCCTCAAGGGCAGTCCTAAAGCATCGTGTCACGGCGAGCCTGGGCAGCAATGTGTCGCAACAAGCCTGGGCAGCGAGGTGCACCGCCAAGTGCGACGGTCTAAGAATGAGACCAATGCCTAATGCATACCCCTACTCACTAGAATGAGACCAATGCCAAGTTTAACTCAGGCTGACAACAACAAACTTCACACCATGAATGAAACTGCAGTTGGACAAAACAGAAATGCCCCATTCAGTTAACTTAACTCACTTGCTGATTTAACTTAACTCACTTGCTGATTTGCTTCGGTTGAGAATCGGGCACCTTCTAGGTCAAGAAAATTGGGCATGACCTTTGCTAATTTTCTTGACCTAGGAGTGCCCCATTCTCAACCGAAACGGAAATTAATCAACATTTCAGGAGAAAGGGGTAACTATTTGTCAACATTTCAGCAGCGGCACAGTGGCCATCGTGGCAAGCCATGAGAGAGGCCTTATGGTTGACACAGTGTCTATCGTCACATGCCATGAGAGAGGCCTGAGGCCTGACGCAGCTGGTACACAATTATATATGGTTGTATTGTATACCTGATGAAGCACGTACGAGCTGCAAACAAGTACTGCTGTCTGACTTAGCACGTTACTAACAGCCTGCTAGGTGTATCTGCAGCTTGACTTCTTTCTGCTGCACTATCGAAAGAACAAACTTCTTTCAGCAGCAATCTAATTAAGCAGAGAGCGCAAATGAGCATACATGAGTTCCAATCATCAGACCACAAAGGAAAAAACATGCTTCAGTTAGGATTAGGGGCCATGATGACCGTGCCGTTCTAGGGTTCAGAGGGGGGAGAGAGGAAGAGCAGCGATAGGAGCCACGGCGGAGAGGAGGCAGCGCCACGGGTGGACGGAATGAGGCGGGAGGGGCCGCCATGGGGCGAGGGATGGGGACGGAGGGGGGCGCGCGCCATGGGAGGGGGCCGTTGGTGGGAGGGAGGAAGGGAGGAGGCGCCACGGGAGAGGAGCACGAGGAGGCGCGGGGAGGAGCGAGGGTGCGGGGATGCGTAGAAGCTTACCTGGGCCGCCGTCGCCGCCGGGGTTCCGCCGCCGCGACCGCGCGCTCGTCGAGCTGCTGGACTTGGTGAAGATGAAATAGTGGGAGAGAAAGGGGGGAGGGAAGGAAGGGCCATCGCCTGACCTACTGCTCGATTGGGGGCAGAGAAGGCAAGGGAGGGGGTGGGTGGGGGCTGCGGAGCCCGGGAGCGAGGTCACCGGTGGGTGGGGGTGGCAGCGGTGGGGGAGGGAGAGGAAGAATGGAAATGTGGGTGAGGGGCCGGCTGGGTCTTGGATAATACTGGGGGAGGGTTAGCAATGGCGCACCTTTTAGGGGTGCGCCATAAAAAGGGGTATAACAATGGCGCACCTTTTAGGGGTGTGCCGTAAACACCGTGATAGCAATGGCGCACCATCTCCTGGTGCGCCATTACTAACTTTTTTTTTATTTTTTTGGATTTTTAGTTGTATGTAATAATTTAAGATTTGAGATAAAAGAAAAGGAAAATGCAAATGGAGTGATAAAACCATTGTGCAAAGATTTAGAATTAGATGACATGGTTGAAATCAAGTGATACATGTAATAATTTAGTTGCATGTAATAATTGAGCTTGCCACTGACACACACACACACGCGGCCGACACGTCGTGATTCGATCTTAGCTATCTTTTCACAATCTTCTTGCCCTTCTTTTTCGCAAATGGAGTTCTTCTCTTGAACGGACGTCCTTTAGGTAGGGTGGTCCTGCTTCTTCTTGTGGTGTATGGTACTTCATCGTCGTCGTCATCTTCCATCTTCGGGTCGCCGTACTTGTCGAAGTCTTGCTCATTGGCGACTCCATCCATTCCGATGATGTTCCTTTTGCCTCTCCTCACGACAACACGACTGGGCTTTGACGGGTCGGTAATGAAGAAGCATTGGTCCACTTGGGAAGCCAGTACCCATGGCTCATTTTTTGCGGTGACATTTGCGCCCGCGGTCTTGGATTTGGCTTCAGGTATAACCATGGTGGTGAAATACCGGTCTTCTTTTAGGACACTCTTGGCCCATCTGACACGGAACATCGGGACCTTCTCTCCAGCGTAGCTGAGCTCCCAGATCTCCTCGACCCTTCCGTAGTATCTGTCCTTGTCGTTACCGGTGTAGGATTCCATCGTTACCCCGGAGTTCTGATAATCGCTCTTCATGTCCTTTTCCTCAGTGTAGAATGTGTAGCCGTTGATATCGTACGCCTCATAGGTCATCAGGTTGTGCTCGGCGCCCTTTGACAAGGCGAATATGAGTTTTTCTTCCGTGGAAGAATCCTCATGTAAAGGGTACGACAGAAGCTTCTCCTTGAACCATCGCGTGTAACATGAGTTGTGCTCTTTGATTATATCTTCGTCCGTCCTCTGTTGGCCTCGGTCATTGTACGTCTTCTCAATAAAGGTTTTGTGCTCTACCACCCAAGGATCGACCATGTCTATGTGTTGTAGCGCGACTATGTTTGCTCTTTCAAAGTCGGCGAGTCGACCCTTGAAGTCGACATGCATTTCGCGGCGACCCTCGCGGTGACCCCATCTAGCGAGCCTGCCGAGGTGCCTGTTGACGGGCAGACCAATGGGGTTCTCGATGCCTAGATAATTCGTGCAATAGGAGATGCACTCTTCGGTCAGAAAGCCCTTGGCTATGCTTCCATCTGGACGTGCCCTGTTGCGAACGTATCCTTTGATGACACCATTCATCCTTTCGAACGGCATCATGCTGTGCAGGAACGTCGGCCCGAGTTGGATGATATCCTCCACGATATGGACCAGCAGATGCACCATAATGTCGAAGAATGCGGGTGGGAAGTAGATCTCAAGCTCGCATAGTATCACCACGATCTCTTCCTGTAGCCTTCTGAGTTGCCTCACGCCAACCGACTTCCGAGAGATGACGTCGAAAAAGTTGCATAGGCCAAATAGCGTTTCACGGACGTGCGCGTCCATGATCCCACGGATTGCAACTGGAAGTATCTGCGTCATCAGCACGTGACAGTCATGAGACTTCATCCCGCTGAACTTCTGCTTCGCTAAGTCTAGGTATCTTCTTATCTTCCCCGCGTAACCGTAAGGAAGTTTTACTCCTACGAGGCAGGTGAAAAACTGCTCGATCTCCTCCTGACTTAGAGTGAAGCACGCGGGAGGGCAGTCATATTCGATCTTCTTGGCCTTTTTGCCTTTGCGACGACTTTCCGTGTCCTTCGGCTCATCATCCTCATCATCATCATTAGGGCGTTTTGCGTGAAGCTCCTCCCTGATGCCCATTGATTGCAAGTCTGCCCTTGCTTTCGGCCCATCTTTGGTCCTCTCTGGCATGTTGAGCAGGGTACCAAGCAGACTCTCGCACACGTTCTTCGTGATATGCATGACATCAAGGCTGTGAGGCACACGGAGGATCTTCCAGTACGGCATGTCCCAGAAAACAGACATCATTTTCCATACCTTCAACAGCGGCTCTGGCGCCTTTCGCTTCTTTCCCGGCGGTGGGCACTCTTTCCAATTTTTCAACAGCTCGTCTATTTCCTCGCCGCTCCTCGTACACGGGCGTCGTCGGGGTTCGGTTTCACCATCGAACAGATCCTTGCGTTTTCTCCATGCGTCATCGTCGCGAAGCCACCTTCGATGTCCCATGAACACGGTTTTCGAAGACCCGGGATCTCTATCTAGCTGGCGATACGTTGTGTCATCCATGCACCTGACGCATGCACAAAATCCGTGGACCACCTGCCCCGTGACATATCCGTAACCGAGATAGTCGTGCACCGTCGTGAGCAGTGCGGCTCTCATAGGGAAATATTCTTTCGCTGCGGCGTCCCACGTATTGGCTGGCGTTTTCCACAGCATGTCTAGCTCCTCTTTCAGCAGCCCCAGATACAGATTGATGTCGTTCCCTGGTTGTTTCGGCCCTTCAATTAGCATACTCATGTGAATGTACTTCCTCTTCATGCACAACCAGGACGGAAGGTTGTACATCCACACAAACACAGGCCAGGTGCTATGTGTGCTTCTCTGGCTGCCAAACGGATTGACTCCATCAGTGCTCGCGCCCAGCATGATGTTCCTTGGATCGTCCCCAAATTCTGGGTGTTCGAAGTTCAACGCTTGCCACTGGCTCGCATCCTTAAGGTGACTCAGCATCTTGTCTTTTTTATTTATCTCCGGATCATTTCCGTCATCTTCTCGCTTCTTCTCCTCCCTATCCGCGTGCCAATGCAGGAGCTTTGCTAGCTTAGGGTCCGCGAAATACCGCTGCAGACGAGGAGTGATCGGAAAGTACCACACCACTTTTCGAGGAGCTTTCTTCCTCTTCTTGTATCGAGTGACGCCGCACACCGGACATATGGTAGACTCCGCGTGCTCGTCCCGATAAACGATGCAATCATTCATGCACACATGGTATTTCACGTGCGGTAAATCCAGAGGACACACGATTTTCTTCGCCTCCTTGAAACTGGTCGGGCACTTGTTCCCCTTGGGAAGACGTTCGTGCCAGAATAACATGTTCTCGTCGAAGCATGCGTCGGTCATTTTGTGTTTTACCTTCATCTCCAGAGCCATGAGCGTTACTTTCAGGCGGGTATCCTCGGGCCTGGATCCTTCATACAATGGAGTAACCGCGTCTATCTCCAGTTGATCCAGCTTGGCTTTCTCTCGGGCGGCAGCTCTTGCGTTACCCGTCTGCTTGAGAAGCAGCTCTTGAATATGAGGGTCCTGCACCCAGCCCATCGATGGTCCATCGTTGTCTGCTCCGGCATCTTCATCTTCATGATCATGCCCTTCATCTTGATCTTCCTCATCATCATGTCCGGCATCTTCTACATGATGACTGTGTCCTGCATCTACTTCGTGATCATGTCCTAGAGATTCTTCGTCTTCTCGCCCGCCCTCGCCGCTATTGTCTTGCTGCCCTTCCTTATTTCTTGCCCGGCCCCCATGGACAACTTCATAATCATCTTCATCACCTTGCCACCGATAGCCATCCATGAAACCACGCAAGAGCAGGTGGTCCCGCACCTGTCTGGAATCTGGGTCCATAAGGCTCATCAGCTTGCATCTTCGACACGGACATCTTATCTCCGTCTCGTTCTTTTGAAGCATCTCGGCCTTCGCAGAGCGCAAAAACCTATTCACGATGCCTTCGGTCATCGTGCGGTCCATGGTCGCCTGCGGGGTAGAGCAAAACTATATTTTAGAACCAAAAAAAAAATTTTGGCATGACTTTGCCTAAAAATAGGACAAAAAAGAATGCATAGTGCCAAATTCTCGCCGAAACGGAAATGAATCAACATTCCGACAAAATATTGGCAACTATCGCATTTCAAATACCGGTACCTGCAAACACAAACATATGCAACACCACAAACATACGTAGATCTAGGCCATAAAAAATGTGTACGTTGTTGGAGGGAGAAAAAAGTAGATCTAGAACATAAAGAAAGCTTTCCCCTTACTTACCTATCAAAAAGAGGAAATTTAACCACTTAATTTGGGTGAATCTATGGTGCAAATGAGGTGAGGAGGAGGAGGCAGCCAGACCAAGCTTGGTAGAGGTGGAGAGAATGAAGTGGGGAAAGTGAGTGTGGTAGGTGGCTGTCAAAAATATCTAGCTGCTCTCAGGTTACCAATGGCGCACCTCCTAAGAATGCGCCATTGGTAACCAGGGCTACTAATGGCGCACCTAGTGTGTGATGCGCCATTACTAGTTTTGAAAAAAAAATTGTTAGTAGTGGCTTACCGTGGGTGTGGTGCGCCATTACTAGTTAAAACTAGTAATGGCGCACCAAACCACGGTGCGCCACTAGTAAGTCTGGGGAGGGGGGTGTGCCCAGGAGAAACTTAGCGGTGGCGCACCACACACAAGGTGCACCATTAGTAATATAAACATTAGTGGCGCACCCATGTGTGGTGCGCCACTGCTATTTGGCAGTGGCGCACCACATACATAGTGCGCCACTAATGTCTATATTAGCTATAGCCCTTTTTCTAGTAGTGTCTTGATCTATGCCAACCCAATAAACACCTTCGGAGATACCTATAGAGCATCTTTATGATCACCCAGTTACGTTGTGACGTTTGATAGCACACAAGGTATTCCTCCGGTATCCGGGAGTTGCATAATCTCATAGTCGAAGGAATATGTATTTGACATGAAGAAAGCAATAGCAATAAAGCTAAGCTAACGGATGGGTCTTGTCCATCACATCATTCTCCTAATGATGTGATCCTGTTCATCAAATGACAACACATGTCTATGGTTAGGAAACTTAACCATCTTTGATTAACGAGCTAGTTTAGTAGAGGCTTACTAGGTACACGGTGTTTTGTCTATGTATCCACACATGTATCAAGTTTCCGGTTAATACAATTCTATCATGAATAATAAACATTTATTATGATATAAGGAAATATAAAATAACAACTTTATTATTGCCTCTAGGGCATATTTCCGTCAACCTCCGCGTTCATAACCTTTTCCAACAAATAGTCCATATTTCATAACAACTACTACTAGACTCAAAGACCAACATAAACCCTTCTCTACATAGAAGGGAGCCACTAACGAGGTTCTTCTTGATGGCAGGGACATGCTGCACGTTCTTCAGCTGCACGATCCTGCTCGAAGTAAGCTTCCGATCGATCGTGCCAACACCATGAACAGAAGCCCTCGCGCCATTCCCCATCAGTACGGACCCATAACCTGTGGCCTGATAAGAAGAGAACAATGAAATGTGAGCACACACATGAATATTTGCACCTGTGTCCACCCACCAATCGATGGACTGACAAACAAAAAATACAGTAAAGAGATTACCGTACCCAGATGCACCACTCTCATTGTTTCTCATAATCATATTGGCAGACTTAGAGTCCGGCCCTGGCTTCTTGTACTTGTTAATGCACTTGGTGGCCCAATGTTGCTCAGAACCACAATTAATGTAGTCATCTCCCTTCTTGTTCTTCTTGAAGGTCTTCTTACCCTTCTTCTTGAAGTCGGTATTCCATTGGACAGAATTCTTTCCCTTGGGATAGTATGGCTAAGACAGAAATAAACAGGAGTGTGATAAGCGAGTTAAACCCTCCAGTAGGCCATGATGAAGCCGCGGCGGTGGCAGCAGCGGCATCCTCGGCGGCCTTCTTCTCAGCTTCAAGTTGCTCGGCAGCGTGTCGGTCGGCTTTGTTGGTGGTGGACATGGTGATTACGAAGACGATGCGGATGTAGACGAAGGGCGGCAAGCAGTCGCGTAGGAGATGCTCCCCAAAACCTTAATCGCCCCTCTCCCTTACAGGATCTGGAGAGGCGGGGTTACGGAGGCCTGCTCTCCCGTCAACCGTGTATGCGGTGGACCGGATGGGATCATCGGCGGCAGCAGTAGCAAAGGAACAGAGGGTGGTGCGCGCGGAGGCAGATGCGATCTATTTTTGTGGCGGCTAGGGTTGGCCAACGCCTCAGTTATATAGGTGCGGCCGGGTGGACAGACGTGGGCTGGACCCATGTCCAAGTTGGTAAAATCCCACGATCCAACGTCTCAGATCGTGGCCTGTATGTTAAGGACTCTCCGTTCCTGACCTGCAAAAATTAAGCACATAGGTGTGAGCTCGGCTCGGCTCAATCCCGCAACCCGCGAGGCGAGGCAGACGCCGGACGAGGAGCGCGCGGGAACCACTTCTCTTCTCAAGCTCCAATAGTATGTGGAAGAGAATCCCTTATAAGGAGGTCCAACTCCTCTTCCACTAGTGGTATGGGACAAAACCTCCCACCACACCCATGTCATATAACCCACATGGCCCTTAGAATTTTCTGAAATTGTTAGATAGGCCCAAGGCCCATTCCATATTTCAACAGGATCAACTTCAAAGCTTTGGCCGGTCCGTTCCTGCTTAGTTGTGTGATGAAAAGAGCGGTCAATCAAATTCTACGCAGGGGCGGAGCCAGGATTTGGACACGAGAGGGGCAAGGATGATAATAATTGTTTGAGAGATACAACACAATAATATAGTCTCAAAAATATAATTGATATGATTGTATTGCAACATATGTCTGGTAATATAAAGTAAACTACATATCTGTGAGTTGCATATCAACTGGACTGTGGTTGGAATTATCATCTACAAAGATTTGCATTTGCCATGACAGTTTGAACTATAAGCAATGGGGTTGAAAAACGAATATGTGTTAGTTGTATTCTTTCTCTTCATCCTTTCAGTGATTAAAACATTAAATGAGCAGTAAATTTAGATTCCTACTTGTAGATTATAATTCTACCGTATCTAATTAGTAAATTAAACCACTGCCTTCAACGGAATCTATCTATCTATCTATCTATCTATACCTATACTAATTAGGCACTTCCAAGAAATTACCACGTTAATTAGAAAATAAGAGCCGTTTATCTGGAGGGACCGAATTATTACGGTGTAAATTAACCCACACAATCTTTTTTTTTTCCGAAGAAATCGAAGATAAAATAGCAATAGATCAAGGAGTTGTGTTTGCGTACGTTCAGATTCAATGCAACTCACGCATGTTGTAGGCCCAACACATCACGTACCCTCCATGCCTCCCAAACAAGTCACGGTTGATTGTAAAAAAAATATTGCTTGAAGGCCCACAATTGTTTTAATCCACCGTTTCTTCACCTCTAAGCTCTATCTCTTCAGAAGAAAAAAGGATCTCTATCTCTTCCGAAGAAAAACCAATCTCTATCTATTCTTCTACTCCAAGGTCTCTTCCTGTTTAGTACTCCACGACTTCTTCTTTTCCATGATCTCCCTCTCTCTCTCTCTCTCTCTCTCTCTCTCTCTCTCTCGCCAATGAAAAACAAATTCATGGGGGCATGGATACAAAGCAGATCTCCTAAAAAATTCTATCCAGGAGTCCTGCGACATAAGGATTCTGTCCTCGATAGAATTATGTCGCAACTGCAAGCTGGAGAAGCCGCCTGTATCTGCTCATATCCTCTATCCGTGGGTTGATTTCCTCCTCAACTGTAGCGGGCGGCCACCAATCTCCTCTCTTTCGAATCAGGTTCGTGCGTTGCTCAACCAGTATATTTACTACAGAATCCCTTGGTCCGCTACGATTGATTTGTGCAAGAAATTTCCAACGCCTGGTCTTATTCCATCAAGTACGTACTAAGCAGTCTATTCTCTAAACCTACAAATAAACTAATTATCAAATATCAATGTGCTGCTTATAATCTGGAAGCGTGTGTACCCTATAGGTGCGATGCCAAAAGTAATGAACTGACTTTCCAAAAATCTAGGCTGCTCTTACTGGAAAAACATAATCCAATTTGAGTTGACTGCAATTCCTCTAGGGATTGGTCGGCAGTGCAGGTCATGAAGTGCTGCAGGGCGGAGAAAGTGTTGTTGGGAAAGGTGGCGGCAAGGGCGCCCGGGTTGGAATGGTAGGTGTCGTTGGCTGTGTAGTTTTCACCATGACCGCAGAGCTGCACCGCGTTGTATCCTTCAAGCCTTTCCTTGCAAATCACCGGTACGCACTAATACATTTTTGTTGTAAATAATTGATTGAAAGTTTTATCAGACTGATTAGAATTAGACTATGTGCCACGCTGAGGTTAGACTTGGAGTTAATGCTGATCAGCACCAAGGATGTATACATTCATATTTTGTTCATTTTCTTTATGTGTTTTGTCTATTGTTTTCATATGTGGCTGTTTTTTAACTGTAGACTTGAGCGATTTTGATCTGGACCCAATGGATTGGTTAGTCTCTCTTATCAGAAGTGCTGACTTTGTTTGTTAATTTAGCAGAAGCAAGTTTACTTCAGACTATTCATGCCATCAATCTCATACATAAAGCGTCAATGAAGGAATCCGCAACAAAACATTAATAGTTATATATCGATCTAGCTTTTGTCACACAGAAAAATTTATCAACCAACAGGCTGGATCGTCTACTTACATGGGGCACCATGATCCACTAGCGGCACTGGCGAGTCCTTCCATCGATTCCTCTTCTGCTTCTCATCATGGTATATGCATGCCGTGAGCCTGCAAGAAGGCCTCTCAGTGCAGGTACCAGTAACTTACAAGCAATTGTGTTTTTCCAATCTAATTTTTATGTTCCTGAATGATGGCCTTTTTAGTATAGTATGTAATGCCAATTTGCAAAAAAAAAAAAAGAATAGCAGGTATGTCCACGGAGATCAATTAATGATAGAGTTCTCTTTCAATTGCCGGCACTTCTTTGTCGTATCACTATTTTTTTTTTTTTTTGTAATATCTTTGTCGTATCACTATGTACGTACACCACCAGGCAGCATGCAACCACATATGGAACGACCAAGAGACTGGATGGACCGTGTATCCGAAATTGAAAGGTTGCCTTTTCCTTGGATTTGCGGCTTCAAGTCATTGGGTGGAACCATCTGCATCGTGTTGTTTCCTGGAGATCAGAATTTCAAAGCATTGCTTTAGTTTCATGGATTTGTGGCCCAAGAGCTGGCAGTTAGTGAACGAGGAGCAGGTGCCACATATTGAGATGATGGCTTCATCTATTAGAAATAAGGAGTGGATGTGCTCTTGATTTCATTGGAACTTGGAAGTGATCTTCCTGATTTCACCTGCATGTCCAGATACTGAAAGGTGTCTTTTCCTTGGATCTGTGGCTTCATGTGATTAGAATAGAACCATCTGCATCGTGTTGTTTCCTGGAGATCAGAGTTTCGCATTGCTTTGTTTCATGCAGTTTGTAGCGCAAGAAGCAGCAATAGTGAACGAGGAGCAGGTGTGACATACAGAGAAGATGGCTTCATACATTACAAATCCGGAGTAGATGTGTTATGGATTTCGTTGGAACTTAGAAGTGGTATTCTTGATTTCACTTGCAGTTCTAACAAAAGCTTCTCCCTCACTTTCAGGTTGACAACGAAATCCACCCAATCCACCACCATGAGCGGAGGCACGGAGGGATTGTTGCCCGCTTCCTCCAAGTAACACATACAAATATTTCATGTAGGATATATGTACGATACCTTTTCATAATTTGATTAGGAAATGAAGTCACATAGTTTTGCATTACGAGAATCGGTGTGCTCAAACAAAATAAGTCGTAAATACATTTTATTTGTAGTTTTCTTTATGTTCATCTGAACATGACATAATAACAGAAATTCATTTAAGTTTGGCATTTCAAATGGAAGAAAGCAAAATTACTTATTTTGTGCACTATATTTCATAGATTTATCTAAATAAATATATCACAAGTTGACACGCGAAATGCATGCTCGCACTAACTTGATGTATACCTAATTTATATAAAATTGATAAGTAAGAATTAGCTATGTCTTGATATCATAAATTTCTGTGGGAATCATCGCCTATTGCATAATCACTTGTATCCATAACCAAATCATGTGGAGTATCCTAAAAAAAAAAATCATAATAATGCTTGACATCCCCATTTATTAGAATGATATATCACCATATGCATAACTTATGGTATTTTCTCATCAGCATGTTTGTCCCTTTCTCACTAATCTTTCATTAATTTAATTTCACAATGTATATTTTGCAGTCATGGGGAATCTATCAAGATTGAAGTAGCTACAGTTCATACTGTGGTCTGCAATTTAATATTCTTATGATGTTCATATCATTTAACCCCATAATTTCTTGATACGGATTCTCTTGCAGTTAATTTCATTTCATGAATGATACGTACATGAAAACCCAAATATAGAATGGAAGTGCTCACATATGTAGCGACAAGCTTAAGGGGGCAAGGTAATCCGAGCTTACAAACTTGGCATTTTAAGCCAACTCCGAAAACAAAGATAACAAAGAAATTGTCTATGTAATGTATAGGCATGCAATCCCTACATAACTAGGATAAAATAGTGACTAAAACAGTATGAAATTATACAAAAATAAAAATAAATGTGTATGTTTATTTAAACTATATATATTCATACCCAAATTTGAATTTTCCAATTATAATTATCTAGATAACGTATAGGGATGGAATCGCCACATAAGTAGGATAAAATATGGACTAAAAGAGTATGAAATGACACTGAATTGAAATAAATTTATATCATTCAAAATAACTAGCCCGTGCGAATGCACGGGTTGGCGACTAGTTGTATTAATTCACAAAGAACATTATTTGCCAATGACGTACCTTGATTCACTGGAACTGATCCTATGATGCATAATGCCGGTGCAGCAGACAAACCGGCATTGTCTCCATCATGGAATCAATCGCCGCTGGAGTGGAGTGCCCTCTGCCCTGGGACGCAGCGGCGGAAGGCCGGAAGCAGCGAGAGCCCAGAGACGGCGGCGTAGGGGCGTATGGTGCCAGCAGACCTAGAAGCCACGATGCCCATGAACGAAATTATAGGGAAGATAGGAAACTGACTTCCATCTTACGAAATCACTAATTGAGGAGTACTTCTTTTAAAGATCACTCCCACCTCTCCAGGATTTTTCGTAGATCCGTTTACTCAAAACATTATATCTGTTAAACCATGCGACCAAATCTCAAAATTAGATCCCTTGTTGATAGGTTTTCACGAACATTTTTTTCATGAAAAAAAGGGACAAAAAAAAACCAGGCGAAAAAACCGAACCGGGAGCACGTTTTCCCCCTTTTCGAAAGAGGCACGGCCATGCGGCTCGGAAACGAAAAAAACTGTGACTCTCGAGGAAGCAAAAAAAAACGCATTTTTTTTTTCCGTTTTAGAGAGGCACGGCCTCTCGCGGAAGCAAAAAAATACGAGTTTTTTTTTTCGCTTCCGAGAGGCATGGCCGTGCCTCTCGTGGAAGAAAAAAAACACGTTTTTTTCCGTTTCTGAGAGGCATGACCGTGCCTCTCGCAGAAGCAAAAAAAAATATGTTTTTTTTTTCCATTTCCGAGAGGCGAAAGCAAAACCGTGCCTCTCACGGAAGCAAAACCGTGCCTCTCACGGAACCAAAAAAAAACGTGTTTTTCACCCAAATTTGTTTTTCGTCCAAAAGCTAAGAAAGACCCGTGGGAAACCAAAAAGCCGAAAAAAAAGCAGAAAAAACTGTCTAAAAAGCCGAAAACGCTCGCGGAAAAATAAAAAAAAATCCAGCGCGACACGTGGCGGCAGCTGAAAGCGCGCCAAGTGGTGCGCTGTCAGGCCACCCCCAAGTGATCGTTGGGAGGCTCCCGAAGGAGCACTCGTCAACTAGTTGCTCTCCTTATATTGTGGATGCACGTAATCCTTTTCTCTCCGAATTTTTTTTGAGCAAATTATCTCTGATGTGTACAACTAGCTAGCGATCAGGCATCAAGCGATGCTTTCTCACGTTGGGTCTTTGGGCTGGAAAGGTGTCGTGCTAGGCCATTAGCGTTGAACATATGTCTACAAGTGGTCTGCACTTTATGTATTCGTACAAACTAGTACCTGGTAATGAAATCTCACGCGCGGGGGGGGGGGGGGGGGGGGTGGGGGGGGGGGGGGGGGGGGGGGGGGGGGCGACGGACACCCCCGGCTCGCATTTGGGATGGTGATTCTCCCAGTTTTTCCTTTCAAGACATTGTACATGATGTAACGTTGATTTGAGTTAATAAAGTGCGCCAAGTGGCTTTCCCCCTAGAAAAGAAAAAAGGTCAATCAAATTAGGTATTAGAGATTGAATGGCTACGAAATTTACATCCAGGAGAACACGACGAACGAGAATGTTCTTTTATTAAATAGTACGTTGGCTTACCCGAGTACTGGCTGCCACTCCTTGAAGAACTTTCGACATAGATGCAATTGCTGGCAACGTCACCCTTCCTGGCCCATCCATCTACATTTTCTTGCAAATCACTAATAATATCTGGCATCATTACTTGTGACACTATAAAGGTCAGAGCCAGATGGGAACGACCCATCTGCGTTTTGTAATGCAATCACTACTAGGAAAACCTTATAGGCAACCATTTATTAATGGCGCGGGCTAAAACACCGCTCTATAGGTACAGAGTAGTTGTAGCGCGGGTACAGGAACCCCGCGTTACTACTAAGTGGTCCCCATCTTGCCCCCCGGGACAGGCTATGGTAGTAGCACGGGGTATAAAAGCCGCGCTACTACTAAGTTGATAATAGTAGCGCGGGTGCTCAACCCCGCACTACTGCTATGGATGGACGGGGCTAGCTGGTGGGCCCCACATAGCAGTAGCGCGACACCCATGCCCCGTGCTACAGCTATTGGGCTTAGCAGTAGCACGACCCCTGTACCCCGCGCTACTCCTAAGCGCAGCAGCCACCTTTTTACCCTCCTCCTGCCCCTCCCTCTCCCTCCCCCTTCCTTCTCCCCTTGCTTTCTTCTCACACTTGCTTTCTTCTCTCTTCCTTCTCCCCCCTCCTTCCTCTCTCTTCTTTGCCCCTCCAGCATCCCCATTAATGGCTCCCCTTCCTCTCTCTTGCTTTCTTCTCTCTCTCCCTTCTCCCCATACCTCTTGCCCCTCCACTCCATTCACTCAATAGCTCTCTCTCTCTCCCTCTCCACTAGCTAGTTAGACTCATCTCCTCCAAGGACCATTAAATATCTTTGTCCACTTCGATCCGAAGCGACACCGGCCTCATCACCATGTGCTCTCGCTCGAGATAGGTGAGTAAAAGATATTGTTGTGCAAGAAAAGGAATTTTGTGTGTGTGCGATATGACCGAATTGTGCGTGACCATGATGAAATTGAGTACTTGTGCTTGACATGAGTTGCCTATGTATTTGCCGAATTGTGCGTGACCATGATGAAATTGAGTACTTGTGTGTGACATGAGTTGCCTATGTTTTGCTGAAATTTCGATTTATTTCCGTTTCGGCGAATTTCGGGCAAACTCGATATGTCCTATTTTTAGGGAAGGTCATGCCAAATTTTTGTATGACCTTGATGCATGCATGCATGGTTCTAATTCTTTTGCTTATACAACGAACGCGATGATGAAGGTCAGTGCAAGGATGGTGGATAGATACTTGCGATCCGCGGTGGCCGACATGTTTCAAAATAACCGCATGGAGATTTTATGTCTGTGTCAAAAATGCAAAGTCGTCTGGATCGACCCCTTTTTGGGTGGCCGTTTTAAGGCGCACCTGCTCATGCATGGTTTCCTGGATGGCTATACTCAGTGGATAAGTGAAGATGATGATGAGGACGTCGACGGGGCAGCCAATAACGAGATGGGGCCAGACCAGAGGCGGAGGTAGGGGGGTGCGAGCAGGGGTCAGACACCCCCCGTCGCCTCGCCCCCCCTGTGAGTTTTCATTACCAGGTACTGGTACAATCTGTACGAATACGTAAAGTGCAGACCACTTGTAGACATATGTTCAACGCTAATGGCCTAGCACAACACCTTTCCAGCCCAAAGACCCAACGTGAGAAAGCATCGCTTGATGCCTGATCGCTAGCTAGTTCTACACATAAGAGAGAATTTGCTCCGATCAGATTTGGCGTCAGGATCTTGGTGTGCGCATGGCTCTCTGCTGGATGTGGACGATGCGGTGAGGTGCTGGCCTTTCGCACAGGCGGTGGCCGGACAACGGCGCTACGGTCCACTCCTTGGTGGTGGTGATTCCAATTCGATCGGCCGGACGGTGGTGACTGCAAAGTATGCAGTGACTTTCTACGGTTCCACGACGGCGATGATCATCGAAAGGTCGGAAGGGTCATTACTCCTGAACTGACGGTGAGACTCAAATTATATACGACGGCTTGACGCAGAGGAATGGTTGCGCAGTGACGGCGGTCACACCGCATGTACCTGCTGGGATCGCGGAAAAGTGGCGGCGACAACACATGAGCGACTTCGATGTTGGTGCTACATGAGCGCCCAGTCTTGAGCTCCAGGGCGAAAGCCTAGGTCAGACCCGAGTTGTTCTACCTGGCAATGGCGACGTTTTTTTTACGTCGTTACCTTGTTGAAGGCATTGCCTGGATAGGCTCGGACTGATTCTTCAGGGTGAAAACCTAGATTCTGGCCATGTGGTTGGATCCGGTGACGACGGCGCCCGAGTGTCGCTCCCTTCCTGAAGGCGTTGCTGTTGAAGAACCTCGTTGTTCATGTGGTGTCAGGAGATGGTTGGTGCGGATATGGTCATAGTTGTAGTTTGCGGATCACAAGTCTGATCGCTTGGGGTTTTTTTGTCGCCTTCACATAGCTTTGGTCTTGTATGACTTTGCTTCTTGTCGGTGTTTGTTTTGTGTGTGTATGAGTTGGTGTAGGCTATGTGCATCCTAGCTATGCAGAGGCCGGGTGTGTGCTCATTGTTTTATGTATCTTATTGATGCTCCATTTTGAGCTAATAAAATCCACCCTTTATCGAAAAAGCAAAGAGAATTTGCTCAAAAAAAATCAGAGAGAAAAGGATTACGTGCATCCACAAGATAAGGAGAGAAACTAGTTGACGAGTGCTCCTTTGGGAGCCTCCCAACGATCACTTGGGGGTGGTCTGAGAGCGCGCCACTTGGCGCGCTTGCAGCTGCCGCCACGTGTCGCGCTCTGGACGGTCCCAACGGATTTTTTTCCGCACGCGTTTTCGCCTCTTTAGACGGTTTTTTCTGGGTTTTTTCGGCTTTTTGGTTTCCCACGGGTCTTTCTTAGCTTTTGGACAAAAAAATATGGGTGAAAAAATGCGTTGTTTTTTTGCTTCCGTGAGAGGCACGGTTTTACTTCCGCGAGAGGCACGGCCATGCCTCTCGGAAACGAAAAAAACATGTTTTTTTCTTCCGCGAGAGTCAGGGTTTTGCTTCCGCGAGAGGTACGGTTTTGCTTTCGCGAGAGGCACGGCCATGCTTCTCGGAAACGAAAAAAAATATATGTATTTTCTTCCGCGAGAGGCACGGTCATGCCTCTCGGAAACGAAAAAAAAAAACTCATTTTTTTCCTTCCGTGAGGGGCACAGCCATGCCTCTCGGAAACGAAAAAAAATGAGTTATTTTTTTTGCTTCCGCGAGAGGCCGTGCTTCTCTGAAACGAAAAAAAAGTGTTTTTTTTCTTTGCTTCCGCGAGAGGCACGGTTTTGCTTTCGCGAGAGGCACGGCCGTGCTGCTCGGAAACGAAAAAAAACACTTTTTTTTTTTGCTTCCGCGACTTGGAAAAGTAAAAAAAGAAATTTTCTTGCTTCCGCGAGAGGCACGGTTTTGCTTTCGCGAAAGGCACGGTTTTGCTCGGAAAAAAATGCATTTTTTTCTTTCGTGAGAGGCACGGTTATTGCTTTCGCGAGAGGCACGGCCGTGCCTCTTTCGGAAAGGGGAAAAACGTGCTCCCTGTTCGGTTTTTTCGTCCCGTTTTTTTTCATGAAAAAAATATTCGTCAAAACATATCAACATGGGATCTAGTTATGAAAATCTCGAAGCGAGGAATCCAATGATGAAACGCACGGTTTAACAGATATAACATTTTGAGTAAACGGATCTACGAAAAAACCTGAAGAGGTGGGAGTGATATTTGAAAGGAGTACTCCTCAATTAGTGATTTCATAAAATCAGGCAGTCAGTGTCCTATCTTCCCTATATTTTCGTTCGTGAGCATCGTGGCTTGTAAGTCTGCTGGCACCATACGCCCCTACGCCGCCGTCTCTGGGCTCTCGCTGCTTTCGGCCTTCCGCCGATGCGTCACAGGGCAGAGGGCACTCCACTCCAGTGGCGATTGATTCCATGATGGTGACAATGCCGGTTTGTCTGCTGCACCGGCATTATGCATCATAGGATCAGTTCCAGTGAATCAAGGTGCGTCATTGGCAAATAATGATCGTTGTGAATTAATACAATTCCGTTGAAGGCAGTGGTTTAATTTACTAATTAGACACTGTAGAATTATAATCTACGAGTAGGAATCTAAATTTACTGCTCATTTAATGTTTTAATCACTGAAAGGATTAAGAGAAAGAATACAACTAAAACATATTCGTTTTTCAAGCCCATTGCCTATAGTTCTAACTGTCATGGCAAATGCAAATCTTTGTAGATGATAATTCCAACCACAGTCCAGTTGATATGCAACTCACAGATATGTAGTTTACTTTTTTATATTACCAGACATATGTTGCAATACAATCATATCAATTATATTTTTGAGACTATATTATTGTGTTGTATCTCTTGAGCAATTATTATCATCCTCGCCCCCCTCGTGTCCAAATCCTGGCTCCGCCCCTAGGCTAGACAAAGAGATGACCGACGGACCCGAAGAAGAGGGTGTCGGACATGAAGAAGAGGCCGGACATGGAGAAGACACGGACACGCTGCAGTCTTCGTCGCTTCAGTCATGCAGGACCCGAAGAAGAGGGTGCCGGACATGAAGAAGAGGCCGGACAGGGAGAAGACACGGACATGCCGCAGTCTTCGTCGCTACTAAGTTCAGTCGTGCAGGACCCTCATGTTCAAGACCTGCCTCGAAAGAAGGCAACTAGCAACAGAGCTGCTTTTAGAGAGGAGGCCAAGCTGGCGCAACTGGACTTAGACTCGAAGACTCCATTGTATGATGGTTGCGATCCGAGGAGACCCGCTTGAGTTTCATGCTCAAACTTCTAAAGACGAAGGCAAAAAAAAAAACAAATGGACCGAGGCAAGCCTCGATGCGCATTTGAAGTATCTACAGAAAGTCCTTCCCGCGGGGAACTTGTGTCATACTAGTATTGAGGAGGTGTTACTTGTAGACTGTGTTGGATTTTTATCCCCGAAGAGGAGAGGATGATGCAGCACAGTAGAGTAAGTATTTCCCTCGGTTAAGAAACAAAGGTTATCAATCCAGTAGGAGGACTAAGCAACACCATGTAAACAGCACCTACACACAAAACGCAAATCCTCGCACCCAACGCAAACGAAAGGTTGTCAATCTCTCAGCGGTCAAGTAACGAGATTAAATGGTATGTGATAGATTGATAGATTGATAAATAAATAAAAGATAAACAAGTGCAGCATGTATTTTTGTAGAAGTAAACAAGATAGATCTTATGGTAAAAGTAGACCCGGGGGCCATAGAGTTTACTAGAGGCATCTCTCAAGAAAATAGCATATGGTGTGTAAACAAATTACTGTTGGGAAATTGATAGAAAAGCAAATAATTATGACGCTATCCAAGGCAATGATCATGATATAGGCATCACATCCAAATCAAGTAGGCCGACTCCTACCTGCATCTACTACTATTACTTCACACATCGACCGATATCCAACATGCATCTAGTGTATTAAGTTCAAGAGAACGAAGTAATGCATTAAGAACGATGACATGATGTAGTCAAGATAAACGCTAACAAGAATTCATGCCACCTTGTTATCCTTAATGTTAACAATAGTTGCATGTCAATTCCCCTTCTGTCACTAGGACTGAGCACCGCAAGATCGAACCCATTACCGAGCACCCCTTCCCATTGCAAGAAGATCCAATCTAGTTGGCCAAACCAAACCAAAACTTCGGAGAAGAAATACAAGGCTATACTAAATCATGCATAAAAGAGATCAGAGAAGAACTCAAATAAACAAGGATAGATCTGATCATAAACTCACAGTTCATCGGATCCCAACAAACACACCGCACAAAGTCATTATATCAAATGGATCTCCATGAAGATCACGGAGACCGTTGTATTGAGAAACACAAAGAGAGAGAGAGAGACATCTAGCTACTACCTACGGACCCACAGGTCTATTGTGAACTACTCACGCATCATCGGAGAGGCGGCAAGTTTGATGTAGAGCCCCTCCGTGATGAGTTCCCCCTCCGGCGGAGTACCGGAGAAGGCCTCCAGATGGGATCTTGCGAGAACAGAGGCTTGCGGCGGCGGAAAAAGTATTTCGTGGGCTCCCCTAGGGTTTTTGGAATTCTTCTGAATTTATAGAGTTGGAAGTAGGGCAAAAGTAGCTGGGAGGGGCCCACATGGCACTGGGGCGCGCCCAATTACCATGTGGGGCCCTCCCAAGGTTTCTTCCTTGGCTTCCAAGTTCACGGTGATCCTTATCTCCAGAAAAAAAATCTCCAAAAAGTTTCGGGACGATTTGATCTTATTTGATATTGATTTTCTGTAAAATAAAAACAGGGCAGAAAACAGGAACTGGCACGTGGCACTAAGTTAATAGGTTAGTTCCCAAAAATGATATAAAAATGTATGAAATGATAATAAAAACATCCAAGAATAATAATACCATAGCATGGAACAAGCAAAAATAATAGATACCTTGGAGACGTATCAAGCATCCCCAAACTTAACTCCTGCTCTTCCTCGACTAGGAAAGTGATAAAGCATATTTTTGATTGTGGAATGCTACCCAACATACTTCAACTTATTTTCATAGCATAGACATGAGGACTTGTATGATTCAAAGCAATAGTCTATAGTTTGACATGAAGACATAAATACTCAAGTGATGCTAACAAGCAACCATGCCTTTCAAAATAACAATGCTAAAGAAAATTATCCCTAGCCCATTATGCTCAATCATTGATCCATTCATGAAACACACTCGAATATCAATCATACTCCATGCACACACATGATCACATGACCCCCTAGTTGGTGCTTTTAATGAGAAGGATGAGACTCAACATAAAAATAAATAGAAAGGCCCTTCGCAGAGGGAAGCATTGATTTACAGACGTGCCAGAGCTCAAGTTTTAAAAAAAAAGAAATGAAACATTTATTTTGGGAGGCATGCTTTTCTCGTCAATGAGAACGACTTAAGGTTCCCAAAACTTTTCACATTGGATACATCATAGGTGGTTTCCAAACTAAAAATAAAATTTTTGCTCCCCATCATCGTTCCATGGTTTTGAGACTTTTGTCCCTTTTTTACATTCACATCCGAAGTAGTTTGTTTACCATCTTTCCTTTTCATAATCCATGGCTAGCCGTATTCACGGGTGCCCTCCATACAAATACATTCCAAGGAAATTCAATTTATTTTGGGACTGGACATCCCTTTTACCGCCACACTCTTGTGCAATGACAAGTAAATAAACACTCATCGTGAGAATGACATATCCAACATGAAAATCATTGGCCACCCCTCACTGCTTCATGAGCGATACGGGCACACAAAACAGAAATTATTTTTGAAATTTTTTAGAGATGGCAAATGCAAATTTACTTAGGACGGCATTGAAATACCGCATGTAGGTAGATATGGTGGACACAATTGGCAAAACAATTTTAAGGTAAAGGATGTACAAGTAGTATTCCCACTTAGTACAAATGGAGGCTAGCATAAAGGTTGAGAAGCGACCAACTAAGAAACCATAATGATGCACATGCATACATAAAACATAACCAACACCGAATAATGTACCACAAGTTGGATGTAACTTCATTGCATAACTTTTGACTTTACGTGCTTGCATAGGGAAGCATAAACCTTAACATCACTATTCATACTAGAGCATGATTACTCATGAACATAACTCACATATCATCATCTACATATCTCAAAACTATTGCAAAGAATCAAGTTTTTCATGTCCCATAAAATTTTTATGCTAGTTTTCATTATTCTACTTGAATATTCATCACATGGGGACCAAGCTCATAGCTTGTGCAATTTACCATAACTATTTTCAAACTCTCAAAAAGATATAAGTGAAGCATGTGAGCAACATTTCTACAAAATAACCAGCAATTCTCAAAAAGATATAAGTGAAGCAAGAGAACTAGTTTCTTAAAAACATACGCACCACCGTGCTCAAAAAGATATAAGTGAAGCACTAGAGCAACCACCTAGCTCAACAAATTTAAGTGAAGCACAAAGAGCAATTCTAACAAATCATGATGACGTGAAGCTATCTCAAGCAAATGTATTCAGAGGTGATGATTGTGACAAACTAAAAAGTAAAGACTCATATCATACAAGACGCTCCAAGAAAAACACATATCATGTGGTGAATAAAAATATAGCTTCAAGTGGTGAATAAAAACGCATTAAGGAAGATGACATGATGTAGAGGAATTAACTCAAGCAATATGATGAAAACCCCATCTTTTTATCCTTGATGGCAACAATACAATACGTGCCTTGCTGCCCTACTGTCACTAGGAAAGGACACTGCAAGATTGAATCCAAAGCTAAGCACTTCTCCCATTGCAAGAAAAACTAATCTAGTTGGCCAAACCAAACCAATAGTTCGAAGAGAATTACAAAGATATCAAATCATGCATATAAGAATTCATAGAATATTCAAATAATATTCATAGATAAGCTAATCATAAATCCACAATTCATCGGATCTCGAGAAACACACCGCAAAAGAATATTACATCGGATAGATCTCCAAGAACATCAAGGAGAACATGGTATTGAGAATCAAAGAGAGAGAATAAGCCATCTAGCTACTAGCTATGGACCCGAAGGTCCGAGGTAAACTACTCACGCTTCATCGGAAGGGCAATAGAGTTGATGAAGAAGCCCTCCATGATCGAATCCACCTCCGACAGTGTGCCGAAAAAGGTCCCTAGATGGGATCTCACGGGTACAGAAGGTTGCGGCGGTGGAAAAGTGTTTTCGTGGATGCCTCTGGTGGTTTTGGGATATTTGGGAATATATAGGCGAAAGAATTAGGTCAGGAGAGTCACGGGGGGCCCACAAGGGTGGGGGCGCGCCTACCCTCCTGTGCGCGCCCTCCGTCCTTGTGGCCGCCTTGTGGCTCCTTCAACTTCATCTCCAAGTCTCCTGGTTGTCTTCTGGTCCAACAAAAATCATCGCGAAGGTTTCATTCCATTTGGACTCTGTTTGGTATTCCTTTTATGCGAAACTCAAAAACAAGGAAAAAACAGGAACTGGCACTGGGCTCTAGGTTAATAGGTTAGTCCCAAAAATAATATTAAATAGCATATTAATGCATATAAAACGTCCAAAAAAGATAATATAATAGCATGGAACAATAAAAAGTTAAAGATACGTTGGAGACGTATCAATGATCTTCATGGAGATCCATCCGATGTAATGACTTTGTGCGGTGTGTTTGTTGGGATCCGATGAATTTTGAGTTTATGATCAGATCTATCCTTGTTTTATTTGAGTTCTTTGCTGATCTCTTTTATGCATGATTTAGTATAGCGGTGTCCAGTCCTAGTGACAGAAGGGGAGTTGATACGCATGTGTTGTTGCCATTAAGGATAACAAGTTGGGATGAATTCTTATATGCTTTTGTCTTGACTACATCACGTCACTGTTCTTTATGCATTACTTCGTTCTTATGAACTTAATACACTAGATGCATGCTGGATAGCGGTCGATGTGTGAAGTAATAGTAGTAGATGCAGGTAGGAGTCGGTCTACTTGGTTTGGATGTGATGCCTATATCATGATCATTGCCTTGGATAGCATCATAATTATTTTCTTTTCTATCAATTGCCCAACAGTAATTTGTTTACCCACCGTATGCTATTTTCTTGAGAGAGATGCCACTAGTGAATCCTACGACCCCCGGGTCTACTTTTATTATAAGATCTATCATGTTTACTTATAAAAAAATACCAAAAATACTTGCTGCACTTTTTTATCTTTTATTTATTTATCAATCTATCATATATCATTTAATCTCGTTTCTTGACCGCCGAGAGATTGACAACCCCTCATTTGCGTTGGGTGCGAAGGTTGCATTTTGTGTGCAGGTGCTGTTTACGTGGTGTCGCTTGGTTCTCCTACTGGATTGATAACCTTGGTTTCTTAACTAAGGGAAATACTTACTGTACTGTGCTGCATCATCCTTTCCTCTTCGGGGATAAAAATCCAATGCAGTCTACAAGTAGCAGGAAGAATTTCTGGCGCCGTTGCAAGGAAAGATCAAGTCAACATCGTCTCCCGTCAACTTGCCAATTTCTGGCGCCATTGTCGGGGAGACATCATCAACATTACCAAGTACCTACACTCTCAACTCTTATCTTTGCATTTACTTCATTTGCCATTTGCCTCTCGTTTTCCTCTCCCCCACTTCTAATTTTTTTTTTACAAAAATATTTTCCTTTTCTTTTGCCACTTTAATTTGCCTCTTTTTCCATCATCGTTTTTCCGTTCGCTTTTGTTCGTTTGCTCTCTTTTTGCGTAGACATCATGTCTCAAGAGAACACCAAGTTGTGTGATTTTTCCAATACCAACAACAATGATTTTATTAGCACTCCTATTGCTCCTCCTGCCACTAGTGTGGAGTCTTTTGATATAAATGCCGCTTTATTGAATCTTGTTATGAAAGATCATTTTTCTGGAACTCCTAATGAGGATGCGGCATCACATCTCAACACTTTTGTTGAGTTGTGTGACATGCAAAAGAAAAAATATGTGGACAATGATATTGTCAAGTTGAAATTATTTCCGTTTTCTTTGCGAGATCGTGCGAAAGTTTTTTTTTCTTCTTTGCCTCGCAATAGCATCGATTCTCGGGATAGATGCAAAGATGCTTTTATTACTAAGTATTTTCCTCCAGCAAAAATCATCTCACTCCGTAACCAGATTATGAATTTTAAGCAACTTGATCATGAACATGTTGCGCAATCTTGGGAGAGAATGAAATTGATGATGAGAAATTGCCCTACTCATGGTTTAAACTTGTGGATGATTATCCAAAAAAATAATGCTGGCCTGAATTTTGTTTCTTGAAATCTTTTGGATTCCGCCGCGGGTGGAACTTTTATGGAGATTACTTTGGGTGATGCTACCAAATTGCTTGACAATATTATGGCTAACTACTCCCAATGGCATACCGAAAGGGCACCTACAACCAAAAACGTGAATGTCGTTGAGGAGATTAGCTCATTGAGTGAAAAAGATGATGCTCTTGTGAAACTGGTTTCTAGTAAGAATGCTTCTATTGATCCCAATGATTTGCCTTTGTCTACTTTGATTGAACAAAATAGTGATCCTATTGATGTGAATTTTGTTTCTCGTAGCAACTTCAATAATAATGCTTATAGAGGAAATTTTAATCCTAGGCCTTATCCTGGAAATTCCTCTATTGTTTTGGGCAATCCTTCTGGTAATTCTTCCCATAATAACAAAAGGGTGCTCTTTGATTTTGAGAATAGTATTAAGGAATTTATCAATGCTCAAAAGACTTTCAACACTTCTATGGAAGAAAAGTTGAATAAGATTGATGATTTGACTAAGAGTGTTGATAGACTTTCTCTTGATGTTGAAAATCTTAAGTCAAAATCATTGCCTCCTAGAGTTGATATTAATGAATCTATTAAGGCTATGTGTGTTTCTATTGATGAAAGTAAGAAGAGAACCGCTATGTTAAATGCTAAGCGGGAATTGCATGAAAAAAATCTCTCTTACAAATTTTCGTAGCAATAACGATGAGCATGGTAAGATGATTGGCGTGTCTTCTATTGATTCTTTGTTTAGTAAAGTCAATCTTGATGAAAAGGAGACTGAAGAAGACTCAACTTTAGATAGAGGGCGTCTCCATGATTCAGAAGGTGAAAATCTCGATGCAAAAATTGTTAAAAGTGGGTTTGAAGAGGTCAAAACTTTAGCTAGTGATGCACCCACTATTTTGGATTACAAGGACTTTAATTATGATAGTTTCTATTTGGTTGAATGTACTTCTATGTTGCAATCTATGTTGAACTCACCAAATGCTTATGAACAAAATAAGGCTTTTACTAAACATATTGTGGAAGCCTTAATGAAAACTTTGGAAGAAAAACTTGAGTTAGAGATTTCTATTCCTAGAAAATTATATGATCAGTGGGAACCTACTATTAAAGTTAAGATTAAAAATTTTGAGTGCTGTGCTTTGTGTGATTTGGGTGCAAGTGTTTCCACTATTCTGAAATATCTTTGTGATGTTCTTGGTTTTTCCAAATTGGATGAGTGTTCTCTCAATTTGCATTTGGCGGATTACACTATTAAAAAGCCATTGGGGAGGATCAATGATGTTCTTATTGTTGCAAATAGGAACTATGTACCCGTGGAGTTTGTTGTTCTTGACATCGATTGCAATCCGTCTTGCCCTTTGATTCTTGGTGGACCGTTTTTACGCAGCATCGGTGCGGTGATTGATATGAAAGAGGGAAATATAAAGTTTCAGTTTCCTTTGAAAAAAGGCAAGGAACCCTTCTCAAGGACCAAGATTAAACCACCCTATTAATCCATTATGAGGGCTACCTATGGAGTAAAATCCATGGATGACAATACCTGATGTATTGCTTTATGCCTAGCTAAGGGCGTAAAACGATAGCGCTTGTTGGAGGCAACCCAACGAATAAGATAAAAAAAAAATTACTTTTTTTTTCTGTTCTTTTTTATTTTCCTTTCTTTTCTTCTGTTTTGAGATGGCTTTTTATATTTTAATTAGTGTTTGTGCCAAGTAAGACCTTTGGGATGATGTGGATGCTTGTGAATGCAATTCTGTGAAAAACAGGAACTTCGACGCCCAGTCCAAGAATTTTTAAAATTCATCAGAGAGCCAAATGTGACTGAATGTTTTACAGCAGATTGATATACAAATTTTCATGTTGTCCTAATTTTTCAGAATTTTTGGAGTTACAGAAGTTTGGCTTTTCGACAGATTGCTACAGGCTGTTCTGTTTTTGACAGATTCTGTTTTTGTTGCATTGTTTGCTTATTTTGATGAATCTATGGATTGTTTCAGGGGGTGCAAGCCATGGGAAAGTTAGAATACAGTACCTATAATGCAATTAAAAAATTTGAATGGGTTTGCAACAGTACTTATAGTAGTAATTTGATCGGTTATACTAACGGATCTCACGAAGGTTTTGTTGAGTTTTGTGTGATTGAAGTTTTCAAGTTTTGTGTGTGACGACGATGGATGAAGGAATGAAGAGGTGTAAAAGCCAAATCTTGGGGATGCCCAAGGCACCCCAAGGTAATATCTAAGGAGACTCAAGCATCTAAGCTTGGGGATGCCCGGAAGGCATCGCCTCTTTCTTCTAACGACTATCGGTAACACACTCAAGGCTATATTTTTATTCGTCACATGATATATGTTTTGCTTGGAGCGTCTTGTATGATATAAGTCTTTGCTTATTAGTTTTTCACAATCATCACCTCTGAACACATTTTCTTGAGATGGCCTCACTTCATCATAATTTGTTAGAATTGCTTATTGTGCTTCACTTAAATTTGTTGAGCTAGGTGGTTGCTCTAGTGCTTCACTTATATCTTCTTGGAGCATGGTGGTGCGAATGTTTTGAAGAAACTTGTTCTCATGCTTCACTTGTATCTTTTTGAGAATGCTAGATATTTTATAGAAATTTATTCTCATGCTTCACTTATATCTTTTTGAGAATGCTAGATCTTTTATAGAAATTTATTCTCATGCTTCACTTATATCTTTTTGAGAATGTTAGAAAATTTTGAAGAAATTCACTCTCTTGCTTCACTTATATCTTTTTGAGAGTGTGAAAATAGTCTTGGTAATTGATACAAGATATGATTTTTCGTCCCTTTGTGATGAATATTCAAGAGGGATAATGAAAACTAGCATACAAAAAATTTATGGGACATGAAAAAACTTGATTCTTTGTGATAGTTTTGAGATATGTAGATGATGATATGTGAGTTATGTTAGTGAGTCAATTATGCTCTAGTATGAATATTGATGTTAAGGTTTATGAATCCCTATGCAAGCACATAAAGTCAATAGTTATGCAATGAAGTTATATCCTACTTGTGATGTCACTACGGAAATCAGCTAGTTTGCCGTCAGGCATGTACAAACGGCAAAAAAAGGAATACAGACCGCAAAGAGTTTGCTGTCAACCGGCAGACGACAAACTTAGACGGCAAAGCCAAGTCGGCAAAGGCATACTTTGCCGTCTGCTATTCGTCGGGATGACGGCAAAATAATTTGCCGTCAGGTTTTCTCCCGCGGCAGACGGCAAAGAGGGATTTACGGTTTTCTGTTAGCAGGTGGCCCCCACGTCACTTTGCCGTCTGCCTCATAGTCTAATAGACGGCAAATCTTCTTTTAGTTAATTAAAAAAAAACAGCGTCCGTCCGGCGTCTGGCGAGCAGAGTGTCCGGCGTCCGGCGTACAGCATGTCCGGCGTCCTGCGTGGCTGGAGCAACAGAGATCGACTACGGACATGGCCGGAGCAACAGCCGCGGAGGCCGGTAAGCCACGATGTGCAGAGGTCCCTTGCATCCGTCCAGAATGCCAGTCGCCCCCGTGGTCGTCGTCGAGGTCGTCCACGCGGCGTCGTCGTCGAGGTCGCCACCGTGGTCGTCGAGACCTTGGGAGAGAGAGGTAGACGTCCTGCACGGGCTCGATGGCGCAGCTGGTGGCGCGGCCCTGACGGCTGCCCACGAGTGGGAGGTGGCAGCGGGAGGAGACGGTAGGCCGCGGCTACTCCGGCGCTGCTGCTTCTCCGGCGATGCCGCTGCTACTCCGGCGGTGCTGAAGGGAGAGAGGGAGATAGAGGAAGATGGCAGAAAGAGAGGGAGAAGGGGAGATGCATGGCGGGGTCTGGCGAGGGGCGTCGATGGGGGATATTGCGAGGGGCGGTGGCGTGGGAGTCCAGCGAGGCAGCGACGAGGGAGTCCGGCGGGGGGCAGTGGCAGGGTACTCCGGCGAGGCGATGTACGTGCGCTGCTGCTGCGCTTGTGTGGAGGAGAAAAAGAGATCGAGGAGTGGTTGACTGTACGTGCACGTGGGCTGGGTTGCTAAATGGTGCGTGCGATGCGTAGTGGTGGTGGGCTGCCTCGCCACGTCATCGATCCAGGGGACATTGGTTCCAGCCAATAGGAACACATGACATTTTTTGTGTTTGTTTAGCCTATTAATGTTGACCAAATAAACATGTTAAAATACAGTAAATGTTCTCAAACTTTTTCCACGTCTTTTAGGACTTATAAAGCTGTACCATGCCAAATTTCATATCGTTTAGACCTTGTTTACATTTTCAAAAAATTAAAAAGTCAATAAAGTTACCAGTGGGCAGTGTTTTCTCTTTGCCGTCTGTGATTTTCCTTACAGAGGGCAAAGAGCTCAAGCTCATTTTGCCGTCTGTAAGAAAAACGCAGACGGCAAAGAATCTTTGCCGTCTGTGATTTTTCTTACAGACGGCAAAGTGCTCACTTTGCCGTCTGTAGAAAAAATTGCAGACGGCAAAGTATCTTTGACGTCAGTTGTTCTTTGCCGTCAACAACTGTCGGCAAAATTGGTCTTTGCCGTCTGCCCCGATGAAATGCTGACGGCAAAGGACAGTACAGACGGCAAATCTCCTGTTTCCTGTAGTGTGTATTGTTCGGTGTTGGTTATGTTTTATGTATGCATGTGCATCATCATGATTTTCTAGTTGGGCGCTTCTCAATCTTTTTGCTAGCCTTCATTTGTACTAAGCGGGAATATTGGTTGTGCATCCACTATCCTTAAACCTTGTTTTTGCCATTTGTGTCCACCATACCTACCTATATGCAGTATTTCAGTGCCGTCCCAAGTAAAATTTCATGTGCCATCTCTAAAAAAATCTCAAAAATATTCCTCTTTTGTATGCCCATATCGCTGATGAAGTGGTGAGGGGTGGCCAATATTTTTTATGTTGGATATGTCATTCTCACAATGAGTGTTTATTCGCTTGTCATTGCACGAGAGTGTGGCGGTATTAAGGATGCCCAGTCCCGAATTGAAAGAATTACAAAAGAGAGAAAACTCTTGAATAAATAAATAAACTACTTCGGATGTGCATGAAAAATAAGGGACAAAGTCTCAAAATCATGAAACGATGATGGGGAGCAAAACTGTTATTTTCTATTTGGGTACCGCCTATGAGGTATCCAATGTGAGAAGTGTTGGGAACCTTAAGTCGTTCTCGTTGACGAGAAAAGCAGGCCACCCAAAATAAATTTTTCATCTCTTTTAAAAACGTGAGCTCTGGCACCTCTGTAAATCAATGCTTCCCTCTGCGAAGGGCCTTTCTATTTACTTTTATGTTGAGTCTCATCCTTCTATTTAAAGGCACCAACTAGGGGGTCATGTGGTCATGTATGTGCATGGAGTATGATTGATATTCGAGTGTGCATCATGAATGGATCAATGATTGAGCATAATGGGCTAGGGATAATTTACTTTAGCATTGTTATTTTGAAAGGCATGGTGGCTTGTTAGCATCACTTGAGTATCTATGTCTTCATGTCAAATATAGACTATTGCATTGAATCATCTAAGTCCTCATGTCTATGCTATGAAAGTAACTTGAAGTATGTTGGGTAGCATTCCACAATCAAAAATATGTTTTATCACTTTCCTACTCGAGGACGAGCAGGAGTTAAGCTTGGGGTTGCTTGATACGTCTCCAACGTATCTATTATTTTTGCTTGTTCCATGCTATGATATTATTATTCTTGGATGTTTTTCTTCTCATTTTATACACTTTTATATCATTTTTGGGGACTAACCTATTAACTTAGTGCCACGTGTCAGTTCCTGTTTTCTGCCCTGTTTTTGTTTCGCAGGAAATCAATATCAGATAAGATCAAATCGTCTCAAAACTTTATGAGGATTTTTTATTGAAGATAAGGATCACCAGGAACTTGGAGGCCAAGGAAGATCACGTTGGAGGGCCCCACACAACACCAGGGTGGGCCCTAGGGGCGGCGTTCCCCAGTATTGTGTGGGCCTCTCCCTGCGCCATTTGCCCTACCTCCACCTCTATAAATTCCCAAATATTGCAAAACCCTACAGGTAGTCCACAAAATACTTTTTCCGCCGCCGCAAGTCTCTGTTCTCGCTAGATCCCATCTGGAGGCCTTTTTCGGAACTCCGCCGGAGGGGGAATTCGTCACGGAAGGGCTCTACATCAACCTTGCCGCCTCTCTGATGATGCGTGAGTAGTTCAACACAGACCTACGGGTCCTTAGGTAGTAGCTAGATGGCTCTCTCTCTCTCTTTGTATCTCAATACAATGGTCTCCATGATCTTCATGGAGATCCATCCGATGTAATGACTTTGTGCCTTGTGTTTGTTGGGATTCGATGAATTGTCAGTTTGTGATTAGATCTATCCTTGTTTTATTTGAGTTCTTTTCTGATCTCTTTTATGCATGATTTAGTATAGCCTAGTATTTCTTCTCCGAAGTTTTGGTTTTGTTTGGCCAACTAGATTAGATCTTCTTGCAATGGGAAGAGGTGCTCGGTAATGGGTTCGATCTTGCGGTGTTCAGTCCTAGTGACAGAAGGGGAGTTGATACGCATGTGTTGTTGCCATTAAGGATAACAAGTTGGGACGAATTCTTATATGCTTTTGTCTTGACTACATCATGTCATTGTTCTTTATGCATTACTTCGTTCTTATGAACTTAATACACTAGATGCATGCTGGATAGCAGTCGATGTGTGAAGTAATAGTAGTAGATGCAGGCAGGAGTCGATCTACTTGATTTGGATGTGATGCCTATATCATGATCATTGCCTTGGATAGCCTCATAATTATTTGCTTTTCTATCAATTGCCCAACAGTAATTTGTTTACCCACCGTATGCTATTTTCTTGAGAGAGATGCCACTATTGAATCCTACGGCCCCCAGGTCTACTTTTATTATAAGATCTATCTCATTTACTTATACAAAAATACCAAAAATACTTGCTACAATTTTTTATCTTTTATTTATTTATGAATCTATCAATCTATCATATATCGTTTAATCTTGTTTCTTGAGCGCCGAGAGATTGACAACGTCTCGTTTGCGTTGGGTGCGAAGGTTTGCGTTTTGTGTGCAGGTGTTGTTTACGTGGTGTTGCTTGGTTCTCCTATTGGATTGATAACCTTTGTTTCTTAACTGAGGGAAATACTTACTCTATTGTGCTGCATCATCCTCTCCTCTTCAGGGATAAAAATCCAACGCAATCCACAAGTAGCACACCACAAGATCAAACCCATTACGGAGCACCCCTTCCCTGATGGAAATATGCCTTAGAGGCAATAATAAAGTTGTTATTATTTTATATTTCCTTGTTCATGATAAAGGTTTATTATTCATGCTAGAATTGTACTGACCGAAAACTTAAATACATCTGTGAATACAGAAACAAATACTGTGACCCTAGTGAGCCTCTACTAGACTAGCTCGTTAATCAAAGATGGTTAAGGTTTCCTAACCATAGACATGAGTTGTCATTTGATAACGGGATCACATCATTAGGAGAATGATGTGCTGGACAAGACCCATCTGTTAGCTTAGCATATGATTGTTCTGTTTATTGCTACTGCTTTCTTGAATGTCAAATACATGTTCCTCAAACCATGAGATCATGCAACTCCCGGATACTGGAGGAATACCTTATGTGCTATCAAACATCACAACGTAACTGGGTGATCATAAAGATGCTCTACAAATATTTTTGAAGGTGTCTGTTGAGTTGCCATGGATCGAGACTGGGATTTGTCACTCCGTGTTTCGGAGAGGTATCTCCGGGACCTCTCGGTAATGCACATCATAATAAGCTTGCAAGCAAAGTGACTAAGGAGTTAGTTACGAGATGATGTATTATAGAACGAGTAAAGAGACTTGCCGGTAATGAGATTGAACTAGATATGGAGATACCGACGATCGAATCTCGGGCAAGTAACATACCGACAGACAAAGGGAATTGTGTATGTTGTCATTGCGGTTCGACTGATAAGATCTTTGTGGAATATGTAGGAACCAATATGGGCATCCAGGTTCCGCTATTGGTTATTGACCGGAGAGGCGTCTCGGTCCTGTCTGCATCATTCCCGAACCCGTAGGGTCCACACGCTTAACGTTCGTTGACGATATAGTGTTATATGAGTGATACGTGTCCAACGTATCTATAATTTTTTATTGTTCCATGCTATTATATTATCTATTTTGGATGTTTTATATGCATTAATAAGCTATTTTATATTATTTTTGGGACTAACCTATTCACCCAGAGCCCAGTGCCAGTTTCTGTTTTTTCCTTGTTTTTGAGTTTTGCAGAAAAGGAATATCAAACGGAGTCCAAACGGGATGAAACTTTACGATGATTTTTCTTGGACCAGAAGACAACAGAGGACTTGGAAACCAAGTAAACGGAGTCCTGAGGAGACGGCAAGGGTGCAGGGCGTGCTCCTAGGGGGGGCACGCCCCCTGCCTTGTGGGCCCCTTGAAGCTCCGTTTACCCTAATTCTTGGCCTATAAATTCCCATATATTCCCCAACCATTAGAAGCGTCCACAAAAA
The DNA here is from genome assembly GCA_011799875.1 of Thinopyrum elongatum. Lineage (NCBI taxonomy): Eukaryota > Viridiplantae > Streptophyta > Magnoliopsida > Poales > Poaceae > Thinopyrum > Thinopyrum elongatum. Next base: position 715,052,400 of record CM022298.1, read on the forward strand.
TACTTTTCCGCCGCCGCAAGCCTCTGTTCCTATGAGATCCCATCTTGGTTCCTTTTCCGATGATCTGCCGGAGGGGGATTCGATCACGGAGGGCATCTACATCAACCCTATTGCCCTTTCGATGAACCGTGAGTAGTTTACCTAAGACCTACGGGTCCATAGCTAGTAGCTAGATGGCTTCTTCTCTCTCTATGATCTTCAATACCATGTTCTCCATGATCTTCATGGAGATCCATCCGATGTAATATTCTTTTGCGGTGTATTTATCGAGATCTGATGAATTGTGGATTTATGATCAGATTATCTATGAATATTATTTGAATCTTCTCTAAATTCTTATATGCATCATTTCATATCTTTGTATTTCTCTTTGAATTATTATTTTGGTTTGGCCAACTAGATTGGTAGTTCCTGCAATGGGAGAGGTGCTTAGTTTTGGGTTTAATCTTGCGGTGTCCTCACCCAGTGACAAATTAGGGGTAGTGAGGCACGTATTTATATTGCTCCCATCAAGGATAAAAAGATGGGGTTTTCATCATAATGCCTGAGTTTAACCCTCTACATCATGTCATCTTACTTAAGGCGTTACTCCGTTCTTTATGAACTTAGTACTCTAGATGCATGCCGGATAGCGGTCAATGTGTGGAGTAATAGTAGTAGATGCATAATCATTTCGGGCTACTTGACCCAGACGTGATGCCTATATGCATAATCATTGCCTTGGATATTGTCATAACTTTGTGGTTTTCTATCAATTGCTCGACAGTAATTTGTTCACCCACCGTATTATTTTCCTTCAAGAGAGAAGCCTCTGGTGAAACCTATGGCCCCCAGATCTATTTTCCATTATAACCTTGCTGCAATTTATTTACTTTTACTTTGTTTTACGTTTTAGTAATCTTTTATAGCTATCTCTATCAGACCTCATCCTTGCAAGTGACCGTGAAGGGATTGACAACCCCTTTATCGCGTTGGGTGCAAGTGTTTGATTGTTTGTGCAGGTGCGTAGATTGGGGACTTGCTTGTACCTCCTACTGGATTGATACCTTGGTTCTCAAAACTGAGGGAAATACTTATCTCTACTTTGCTGCATCACCCTTTCCTCTTCAAGGTAAAAACCAACGCAAGCTCAAGAAGTAGCAGGAAGAATTTCTGGCGCCGTTGCCGGGGAGGTCTACATCAAGCCTACCAAGTACCCATCATAAACTCTTATCTCTTGCATTACATTATTTGCCATTTGCCTCTCATTTTCATATCCCCCACTTCTAAAACGATTTTTAGAAAAAACCAAAAAGATTTGCGTTTTTATTCGCCCTTCTTCTGTTCATCTTTTCATTTGCTTTTTGTTTGCTTGAGTGCTAGATCGGTTTGTTGCCACCATGTCTGAATCTGTTGAGGTTATCGCTGAAATTTTTTAGGGTATTGCTAGTACTAATCTAGAGAAAAACTTGGATCTTGCTCTCTAGATCATAAAACTGGAACTCCTCCTAATTATAAAGATAAAACTTTTCATGTGGGGGACGGTAATATTATTGGGAAAAGTGTTATTCAAGAATTCTTTAATTGTATGGGAATTATGCCTATTAATAAAATTTCTATTGTACTGGATACAAATTGTTATACAGATGCTATTGCCATGCTTATTGAAAAATTAGAAAGAAAATTTGTGCACATCCATCCCACTTTACAAAAGGTGTTGTATGAACTTCCCAATATTAATCATCCTAAAGCTAAAAAGATTGCCACTATCATCCTCATGTGGGAATTTGATTTTATAATACAGGAGGCTAGGGAAATCTTTTCATTCTACAATAAAAATGTTGAACATCCTCCAATTGAAGAAATTCTTCATGATAAAGAAACTTTGCATAGTTTGGAATCTAGAGATTATCAATCTTACGGTAACAATCTTAGGAGGAGGGTCCCCTACCCAGAAATCATTCAAACCTTGTATCTTGAGACTGATGATAAAATTTGATTGGATAACAAGGGGAATTTTTGTGGGATTTAATGATGATTGGTTGGAAAAGATGGCTAGGGAACCCATTAAGAATGAGATACGTGTTTTATATGATGATATATACGGTCATGATCCGGATTACGGGTTTATGAATATCAAAATCACTAATCAAAGTCCTTTTCTTGAATTAAGTTCACCTACTAGCAGAAAAATAAAGGAAATGATAGATTTGCTTAAAAAGGTTTTGGATGATTTGATTAAGAAAGGATTGCAAACCAAAGATGATAATACTTAGATCTATTGCGTTATGCCTAGCTAGGGGCGTTAAACAATAACGCTTGTTGTGAGGCAACCCAATTTTATTTTTTATGTTTTTTGTTTTGCTTTTATTCTTGAATAAAATAAACATTATTACCTCTGTAGTAATTGTGTTTTGGTGTTTTAGTTAGTGTTTGAGCCAAGTAAGACCTTTGGGATGGTCTACGGTGATAGTTGATTTGATCTTGCTGAAAAACATAAACTTTTGTGACCAGGCCAGGAATTTTATAAATTCGTTAGAGCATGAATTGGATCTGAATTTTTTACAAAATATTTATATACAAATTTCCCAGATTTTCTTAATTTTTCAGAATTTTTGGAGTTGCAGTATTATGCAAGATTTCCAGATTGCTACAGACTGTCCTGTTTTTGACAGATTCTGTTTTCTTTGTGTTGTTTGCTATTTTTGATGAATCCGTGGGTAGTATCGGGGGGTATGAACAATGGAGAAGTTGGAATACAGTAGATATTACACCAATATAAATAAAGAATGAGTTAACAACAGTACCAAAAGTGGTAATTTATTTTTCTTATACTAACGGATCTCATGAGTTTTGTGTTGAGTTTTGTGTTGTGAAGTTTTCAAGTTTTTGGTAAAGATTTGATGGACTATGGAATAAGGAGTGGCAAGAGCCTAAGCTTGGGGATACCCAAGGCACCCCAAGCTAATATTCAAGGACAACCAAGAGCCTAAGCTTGAGGATGCCCCGGAAGGCATCCCCTCTTTCGTCTTCAATCCATCGGTAAATTTACTTGAGGCTATATTTTTATTCAGCACATGATATGTGTTTTGCTTGGAGCGTCTTGTATGATATGAGTCTTTGTTTTTCTTTTTAGTTTGCCACAATCATCCTTGCTGTACACATCTTTTGAATTTATAAGAATACTCTTTGTGCTTCACTTATATCTTTTGAGCTAGGCAATATGCTCTAGTACTTCACTTATATCTTTTTAGAGCATGGTGGTGGTTTAATTTTATAGAAATTATTGAAATCTCATGCTTCACTTATATTATTTTGAGAGTCTCTAAACAGCATGGTAATTTGCTTAGGTTATGAATTTAGTCCTAATATAATGGGCATCCAAGAGGGATATAATAAAAACTTTCATATAAAGTGCATTGGATACTATGAGAAGTTTGATTCCTTGCATATTGTTTTGAGATATAAAGATGGTGATATAAGAGTCATGCTAGTGAGTAATTGTGAATTGGTAGAAATACTTGTGTTAAAGTTTGTGATTCCCGTAGCATGCACGTATGGTGAACCGTTATGTGACGAAGTCGAAGCATGATGTATTTATTGATTGCCATCCTTTTTGTGAGGGTCAGGAGCGCGCAATGGTTAACTCCTACCAACCTCTCCCCTAGGGGCATGCGTCTAATACTTTGTTTCTATAGCTAATAGACTTTTGCAATAAGTATGTGAGTTCTTTATGACTAATTTTGAGTCCATGGATTATACGCACTCTCACCCTTCCACCTTTGCTAGCCTCTCTAGTACCGCGCAAGTTTCGCCGATGCATTAAACCCACCATATACCCCTCCTCAAAACAGCCACCATACCTACCTATTATGGCATTTCCATAGCCATTCCGAGATATATTTCGATGCAACTTCCACCGTTCCGTTTATTATGACACGCACCATCATTGTCATATTGCTTTGCATGATCGTAAGACAGCTAGCATGATGTTTTCATGGCTATGCTAGATCTTTGCACATCCCTGTACACCGCCGGAGGCATTCATAGAGTCATATTTTGTCCTAAGTATCGAGTTGTAAGTAAATAAAAGTGTGATGATCATCATTATTAGAGCATTGTCCCATGTGAGGAAAGGATGATGGAAGCTATGATTCCCTCATAAGTTGGGATAATTTTACGGACTTTACAAAAAATAAAAGAGGCCAGAGAAGCCCAAATAAAAAAAGAGGCCAAAGAAGCCCACCAAAAAAAAGAGAGAAAAAAGAAAGAAAAGAGAGAAGGGGAAATGCTGCTACTCCTTGTTCCACACTTGTGCTTCAAAGTATCACCATGATCTTCATGATAGAGAGTCTCCTATATTGTCACTTTCATATACTCGTGGGAATTTTCATTATAGAACTTGGCTTGTATATTCCAATGATGGGCTTCCTCAAATTGCCCAAGGTCTTCATGAGCAAGCGAGTTGGATGCACACCCACTTAGTTTCTTTTTGAGCTTTCATACACTTATAGCTCTAGTGCATCCGTTGCATGGCAATCCCTACTCACTCACATTGATATCTATTGATGGGCATCTCCATAGCCCGTTAATATGCCTAGTTGATGTGAGACTATCTCCTCCTTTTTGTCTTCTCCACAACCACCATATTCTATTCCACCTATAGTGCTATATCCATGGTTCATGCTCATGTATTGCGTGAAAGTTGAAAAGGTTTGGGCACATCGAAAGTATGAAACAATTGCTTGGCTTGTCATCGGGGTTGTGCATGATTTAATACTTTGTGTGATGAAGATGGAGCATAGCCAGACTATATGATTTGTAGGGATAACTTTCTTTGGACATGTTATTTTGAGAAGACATGATTGCTTTGATAGTATGCTTGAAGTATTATTGTTTTTATGTCAATATTAAACTTTTGATTTGAATCTTATGGATCTGAACATTCATGCCATAATAAAGAAAATTACATGGATAAATATGTTAGGTGGCATTCCACATCAAAAATTCTGTTTTTATCATTTACCTACTCGAGGAGGAGCAGGAATTAAGCTTGGGGATGCTTTATACGTCTCCAACGTATCTATAATTTTTGATTGTTCCATGCTATTATATTATCTATTTTGGGGGTTGTGCATGATTTAATACTTTCTGTGATGAAGATGGAGCATAGCTGGACTATATGATTTTGTAGGGATAACTTTCTTTGGACATGTTATTTTGAGAAGACATGATTGCTTTGATAGTATGCTTGAAGTATTATTGTTTTTATGTCAATATTAAACTTTTGCTTTGAATCTTATGGATCTGAACATTCATGCCATAATAAAGAAAATTACATGGATAAATATGTTAGGTAGCATTCCACATAAAAATTATGTTTTTATCATTTACCTACTCAAGGACGAGCAGGAATTAAGCTTGGGGATGCTTGATACGTCTCCAACGTATCTATAATTTTTCCATGCTATTATATTATCTATTTTGGATGTTTTATATGCATTAATATGCTATTTTATATTATTTTTGGGACTAACCTATTAACCCAGAGCCTAGTGCCAGTTTCTGTTTTTTTCCATGTTGTTGAGTTTTGCAGAAAAGGAATATCAAACGGAGTCCAAACGGGATGAAACTTTACGATGATTTTTCTTGGACCAGAAGACACCTAGAGGACTTGGAAACCAAGTAAATAGAGTCCTGAGGAGATGGCAAGGGTGCAGGGCGCGCCCCCGGGGGGGGGGGGGGCGCCCCCTGCCTTGTGGGCACCTCGAAGCTCCGTTTACCATAATTCTTGGCATATAAATTCCCATATATTCCCCAACCATCAGAAGCGTCCACAAAAATACTTTTCCGCCGCCGCAAGCCTCTATTCCCGTGAGATCCCATCTTGGGGCCTTTTCCGGTGATCCGTCGGAGGGGGATTTGATAACAGAGAAACCTATTGCCCTTCCGATGAAGCATGAGTAGTTTATCTCAGACCTACGGGCCCATAGCTAGTAGCTAGATGGCTTCGTCTCTCTCTTTGATCTTCAATACCATGTTCTCCATGATCTTCATGGAGATCCATCCAATGTAATATTCTTTTGCGGTGTGTTTGTCGAGGTCCGATGAATTTTGGATTTATGATCAGATTATCTATGAATATTATTTGAATCTTCTCTGAATTCTTATATTCAGGATTTGATATCTTTGTATTTCTCTTCGAATTATTGGTTTGGTTTGGCCAACTAGATTGGTAGTTCTTGCAATGGGAGAGGTGCTTAGCTTTGGGTTCAATCTTGCGGTGTCCTCACCTAGTGACAAAGTAGGGGTAGCGAGGCACGTATTTGTATTGTTGCCATCAAGGATAAAAAGATGGTGTTTTCATCATATTGCTTGAGTTTATCCCTCTACATCGTGTCATCTTACTTAAGGCATAACTCCATTCTTTATGAACTTAATACTCAAGATGCATGCTGGATAGCGGTCGATGTGTAGAGTAATAGTAGTAGATGCAGAATCGCTTCGGTCTACTTGACACGGACGTGATGCCTATATGCATAATCGTTGCCTTGGATATTTTCATAACTTTGCGCTTTTCTATCAATTTCTCGATAGTAATTTGTTCACCCATCGTATTATTTTCCTTCAAGAGAGAAGCCTCTAGTGAAACCTATGGCCCCTTGGTCTATTTTCCATTATATATTTTTAGATCTATAAACCAAAAAAAACCAAAAATACCTTGCTGCAATTTATTTACTTATACTTTGTTTTACATTTTAGTAATCTTATATGTCTATCTCTATCAGATCTCATCCTTGCAAGTGACCGTGGAGGGATTGACAACCCCTTTATCGCGTTGGGTGCAAGTGTTTGATTATTTGTGCAGGTGCGTAGATTGGGGACTTGCTTGTACCTCCTACTTGATTGATACCATGGTTCTCAAAACTGAGGGTAATACTTATATCTACTTTGCTGCATCACCCTTTCCTCTTCAAGGGAAAAACCAATGCAAGCTCATGAAGTAGCAATGAGTTATATGAATTGGTCACCGAATGTTGTTCGGAGTCCCGGATGAGATCACAAACATGACGAGGAGCTCCGGAATGGTCCGGAGGTAAACATTGATATATAGGACGATGGTATTCGGACACCGGAAGAGTTTCGGAGTGCACCGGATAGTCATCGGGTCACCGGAAGGGGTTCCGGACACCCCCGGGAAGTGTATGGGCCTAATGGGCCAAAGAGGGGGACAGACCAGCCCTCTAGGGGGCGGACGCGCCCCTCTCCTTGGCTGGCCGGCCCTTGGGGAAGGAAAGGGGAGGGGTGGCCCCTCCTGCCTTTCCCGCCTCGTGAGCGAAAGGAAAGGGGGGGGGGGTGCCACCTCCTCCTACCTTCCTCCCGTACTCAAATAAGGGAAGGGAGCCGAATTGGGGGAGACCCCAAGTAGGATTCGGCCTACTTGGGGACACCCCTTTGCTGCTCCCTCCTCTTCCCCACCTATATATATACAGGTGGTGGGGGGCGCCACACATAACCACGACAATTGCTTAGCCGTGTGCGGCGCCCCCTCCACAGTTCCGTACCTCGGTCATATCTTTGAAGTGCTTTGGTGAAGCCCTGCGGAGATATCATCACCATCACCGTCCCCACGCCTTCGTGCTGCCGGAACTCATCCACTACCTCGCCGTCTTGCTGGATCAAGAAGTCGAGGAAGTCACCGAGCTGAACATGTGCTGAACGCGGAGGTGCCGTACCTTCAGTGCTCGGTTAGTTGGATCGCGAAGCTGTTCGACTACTTCAACCACGTTGTCTCAATGCTTCCGCTTACGGTCTACGAGGGTATGTAGACACACTCCCCCCCTCTCGTAGCTATGCATCTCCATGGATAGATCTTGCGTGTGCGTAGAATTTTTTTGTTTTCCATGCAACGTTCCCCAACAGTGGCATCATGAGTCAGGTCTATGCGTAGATGATATGCATGAGTAGAACACAAAGAGTTGTGGGCGGTGATGTTCATACTGCTTACCACCAACGTCTTATTTTGATTCGGCGGCATTGTGGGATGAAGCGGCCCAGACCAACCTTACATGTCCACGTACATGAGACCGGTTCCACCGACTGACATGCAACTTGTTTTGCATAAAGGTGGCTGGCGGGTGTCTGTTTCTCCTACTTTAGTTGAATCGAATTTGACTACGGCCGGTCCTTGAACAAGGTTAAAACATCAAGCTTGATAATTCACTGTTGTGGTTGTTTTTCCGTAGGTAAGAATGGTTCTTGCTAGAAACCCATAGCAGCCACGTCAAACTTGCAATAACAAAGTAGCGGACGTCTAACCTGTTCTTGCAGGGTATGCTGTGATATGATATGGTCAAGACATGCTGTGATATACATAGTTGTATGAGATGATCATGTTTTGTAATATATATTGACAGCGGGCAGGAGCCTTATGGCTGTCTCTTTATTGTATGAATTGCAAGCACCATGTAATTGCTTTATTTATCGCTATACATTAGCAATAGTTGTAGAAGCAATAGTTGGCGAGATGACCACGTGATGACACATTGATGGAGATCATGGTGTCATGCCAGTGACGATGGAGATCATGACGATGCTTTGGAGATGGAGATCAAAAGCACAAGATGATGATGGCCATATCATGTCACATATTTTGATTGCATGTGATGTTTATCCTTTATGCATCTTATTTTGCTTAGAACGACGGTAGCATTAGAAGATGATCCCTTCACTAAACTTGAAGATAAAAGTGTTCTCCCTGAGTATGCACCGTTGCTAAAGTTTGTCGTTTCGAAGCACCTCATGATGATCGGGTGTGATAGATTCTACGTTCACATACAACGGGTGTAAGCCAGTTTTACACAAGCAGAATACTTGGGTTAAACTTGACGAGCCTAGCATATACAGACATGGTCTTGGAACACTGGAGACCGAAAGGTCAAACATGAGTCATATAGTAGATATGATCAACATGGAGATGTTCACCATTGATGACTACCCCATCTCACGTGATGATCGGACATGGGTTAGTTAATTTGGATCATGGTTCACTTAGTTGACTTGAGGGATGTTAATTTAAGTTGGAGTTCATTAGTAATTTGATTAATTGAACTTAATATATCATAAATATAGTCAAAATGTCTTTGCAAATTATGTTGTAGATCAATAGCTCGTGTTGTAGCTCCCCTGTTTTTTGATACATTCCTAAAGAAGGTTTTATTGAAAGATGATAGTAGCAATTACACGGACTGGGTCCGTAACTTGAGGATTATCCTCATTGCTACATAGAAGAATTATGTCCTTGATGCACCGCTAGGTGACAGACCTGTTGCAAGAGCTGATGCAGATGTTATGAATGTTTGACAAGCTCGATCTGATGACTACTTGATATTTTAGTGCATCATGCTTTACGGCTTAGAATCGGGGTTCCAGAGACGTTTTGAACGCCATGGAACATATAAGATGTTCCAAGAGCTGAAATTGGTATTTCAGGCTCACTCCCGTGTTGAGAGTTATGAGACCTCTGACAAGTACTTTGCCGACAAGATGTTGGAGAATAGCTCAGCCAATGAGCATGTGCTCAGAATGTCTGGATGCTACAATCGCTTGAATCAAGTGGGAGTTAATCTTCCAGATAAGAAAGTGATTAACAGATTTCTCCAGTCACTATCACCAAGCTACTAGAGCTTCGTGACGAAACTATAATATGCAAGGGACGACGAAAACAATTCCCAAGCTCTTCGCGATGCTTAAATCGGCGGAGGTAGAAATCAAGAAAGAGCATCAAGTGTTGATGGTTAATAAGACCACCAGTTTCAAGAAAAAGGGCAAGGGAAAGAAAGGGAACTTCAAGAAGAACGGCAAGCAAGTTGTCACTCCCGCGAAGAAATCCAAAGATGGACCCAAGCCTGAAACTGAGTGCTTCTATTGCAAAGGGAATGGTCACTGGAAGCAGAACTGCCCCAAATATTTGGCAAGTAAGAAGGATGGCAAAGTAGATAAAGGTATATTTGATATACATGTTATTGATGTGTACCTCACTAGTGCTTGTTGCAGTGTCTGAGTATTTGATACGGATTCAGTTGCTTAATATTAGTAACTTGAAGCAAGAGCTGCGGAGTAACAAAGACTGGCTGAGGGCGAGGTGACGATGTGTGTTGGAAGTGTCTCCAAGATTGATATGATCACCATCGACACGCTCGTAATACCTTCGGGATTAGTATTGAACCTAAATAATGGTTATTTGGTGCTTGTGTTGAGCATAAAACATTATATTTGGATATTGTTTATTGCAAGACGATTATTCATTTAAATCAGAGAATAATTGTTATTCTATTTATATGAATAATATCCCTCGTGATCATGCACCATTGTGAATGGTTTATTCTTGTTGAATCTCGATCGTAGTGATACACATATTCATAATATTGATGCCAAAAGATGGAAAGTTAATAATGATAGTGCAACATACTTGTGGCACTGCCGTTTAGGTCATATAGGTGTAAAGCGCAAGAAGAAACTCCATGCGGATGGACTTTTCGAATCACTTGATTATGAATCATTTGATACTTGCGAACCATGCCTCATGGGCAAGATGACTGAAACTCCGTTCTTCGGAACAATGGAGCGAGCTGATGACTTATTGGAAATAATACATAGCGATGTATGCGGTCCGATGAATGGTAAAGCACGCGGCGGGTATCATTATTTTCTGACCTTCACAGATGATTTGAGTAGGTATGAGTATATCTACTTGATGAAACACAAGTCTGAAACATTTGAAAAGTTTAAAGAATTTCAGAGTGAAGTAGAGAATCATCATAACAAGAAAATGAAGTTTCTACGATCTGATCGCAGAGGTGAATATTTGAGTTACGAGTTTGGCCTTCATTTAAGAAAATGTGGAATTGTTTCACAACTCACGACACCTGGAACACGACAGCGTAATGGTGTGTCCGAACATCGTAACCATACTTTATTAGATATGGTGCGTTCTATGATGTCTCTTACCGATTTGCCACTATTGTTTTGGGGTTATGCATTAGAGACAGCTACATTCACATTAAATAGGGTCGTCTAAATCCGTTGAGACGACACCGTATGAACTATGGTTTGGCAAGAAACCTAAGCTGTCGTTTCTTAAAGTTTGGGGATGCGACACGTATGTGAAAAATCTTCAACCTGATAAGCTCGAACCCAAAGCGGAGAAGTGCATCTTCATAGGATACCCTAAAGAAACAATTGGGTGCACCTTCTACCACAGATCTGAAGGCAAGATCTTTGTTGCCAAGAATGGGTCCTCTCTAGAGAAGGAGTTTCTCTCGAAAGAAGTGAGTGGGAGGAAAGTAGAACTTGATGAGGTAATTGTACCTTCTCTTGAATTGGAAAGTAGCTCATCAGAGAAAACCGTTCCCGTGATGCCTACACCAATAAGAGAGGAAGAAAATGATAAAGATCATGAAGCTTCAGATCAAGTTACTGCTGAATCATATAGGTCGACCAGAACATGTTCCGCACCAGAGTGGTATGGTAATCCTGTCCTGAAGTTATGTTGTTAGACAACGGCGAACCTACGAACTATGAAGAAGCTATGATGAGCCCGAATTCCGACAAATGGCTTGAGGCCATGAAATCTGAGATAGGATCCATGTATGAGAGCAAAGTGTGGACTTTGGTGGACTTACCCGAGGATCGACAAGCCATTGAGAATAAATGGATTTTTAAGAGGAAGATAGACGCTGATGGTAATATTACTGTCTACAAAGCTCGACTTGTCGCGAAAGGTTTTCGACAAGTTCAAGGGGTTGACTACGATGAGACTTTCTCACCCGTAGCGATGCTTAAGTCTGTCCGAGTCATGTTTGCAATTGCCGCATTTTATGATTATGAAATCTGGCAAATGGATGTCAAAACGGCATTCCTTAATGGATTTCTTAAAGAAGAGTTGTATATGATGCAACCAGAAGGTTTTGTCAATCCTGAGGGTGCTAACAAAGTGTGCAAGCTCCAGCGATCCATCTATGGACTGGTGCAAGTATCTCGGAGTCGGAATATACGCTTTGATGAGGTGATCAAAGCATATGGTTTTATACAGACTTATGGTGAAGCCTGTATTTACAAGAAAGTGAGTGGGAGCTCTGTTGCATTTCTAATATTATATGTGGATGACATATTGTTGATTGGAAATGATATAGAATTTCTGGATGGCATAAAAGGATACTTGAATAAGAGTTTTCCAAAGAAAGACCTCGGTGAAGCTGCTTATATATTGGGCATCAAGATCTATAGAGATAGATCAAGACGCTTGATAAGACTTTCAATGAGTACATACCTTGACAAGATTTTGAAGGAGTTCAAAATGGATCAGTCAAAGAAGAAGTGCTTACCTGTATTATAAGGTGTAATGCTGAGTAAGACTCAAAGCTCGACCACGGCAGAAAATAAAGAGAGAATGAATGTCATTCCCTATGCCTCAGCCATAGGTTCTATAATGTATGCCATGCTGTGTACCACACCTGATGAGTGCCTTGCCACGTGTCTGGCAAAGGGGGTACAAGAGTGATCCAGGAGTGGATCACTGGACAGCAGGTCAAAATTATCCTTAGTAACTAGAGGACTAAGGAAATGTTTCTCGATTATGGAGGTGATAAATAGTTCATCGTAAAGGGTTACGTCGATGCAAGCTTTGACACCGATCCGGATGACTGTGAGTAGCAAACCGGATATGTATAGTGGAGCAGTCTTTTGGAATAGCTCCAAGTGAAGCGTGATAGCAGCATCTACAGTTTGACATAAGGATTCGTAAAATACACATGGATCTGAATGTTGCAGACCCGTTGACTAAAAATCTCTCTCACAAGCAAAACATGATCACACCTTACAATGTTAATCACATGGTGATGTGAACTAGATTATTGACTCTAGTAAACTCTTTTGGTGTTAATCACATAGTGATGTGAACTAGATTATTGACTCTAGTGAACTCTTTTTGTGTTAATCACATGGTGATGTGAACTAGATTATTGACTCTAGTGCAAGTGGGAGACTGATGGAAATATGCCCTAGAGGCAATAATAAAGTTCTTATTATTTTATATTTCCTTGTTCATGATAAAGGTTTATTATTCATGCTAGAATTGTATTGACCGGAAACTTAAATACATGTGTGAATACATAAACAAATACCGTGTCCCTTGTGAGCCTCTACTAGACTAGCTCGCTGATCAAAGATGGTTAAGATTTCCTAACCATAGACATGAGTTATCATTTGATAACGGGATCACTTCATTAGGAGAATGATGTGAAGGACGAGACCCATCTGTTAGCTTAGCATATGATCGTTCTGTTTATTGCTACTGCTTTCTTGAATGTCAAATACATGTTCCTCAGACCATGAGATCATGCAACTCTCGTATACCGGAGGAATACTTTGTGTGCTATAAAACGTCACAACGTAACTGGGTGATCATAAATATGCTCTACAGGTATCTCCGAAGATGTTTGTTGAGTTGGCATGGATGGAGACTGGGATTTGTCACTCCATGTTTCGGAGAGGTATCTCTGGGCACTAGTGCAGAACCGGGCTGTAGTCCCGGTTCGTAAGGCCCTTTAGTGCCTGTTCTGGAACCGGCACTAAAGGGTGGGGACTAAAGGCCCCCCCCCTTTAGTCCGGGTTCAACACGAACTGGCACTAAAGGGCCACCACGTTGCACGAGCACGCGCCGGGGGGCTGGGGGCTTTTAGTCCTGGTTGGTAACACCAACCGGGAATAAAAGGTTTAGGGGTTTTGGTTTTATGATTTATTTTTCCTTTAATTTTGTGTTTTCCATTTAATTCTTTTTCATTTTTTGGTATTTTATGATATTACATATTGTACACGTTATGCATATATATAAATAGAATTTCTCGTAGAACCGATCATATATATATATATATATATATATATATATATATCATCAAATGTCTCGCACGACCGTTCACACATACACATGTATATATACAATTTGGTATATAAAATTTCTCCTCTCAATTTGCAGATCATTACATGGAGGCATTAGGTCCATCTAGCTAGGTACGGGGTAATGGAATTCTCCTTTGGGATCTATGACCTGGTCGAACAAAAATCCAGCTATTTCCTCTTGAATCGCTCGTACGCGATTTTCTGGTAGAAGCTTATCCCTCATGTCCTTCATCTTTAAAGAAGAGATCAAAATATTCATGTATTATTAGTTGTGTGTATATATATTAGATAATGATGTAAAAATTGTGAATAGTGTTTTGGCAAACGTACCCATCGGTTTCTATCATCTTTGCTCCTTTCGGACGCCATCATGCGAATGTTCTCGCAAACGTAGTATGCACGTAAATTAGTCCCCTGCGCCTGCTTCAGGGCCTTTATGAGAATAGAATTCAATCAGATAATAATTAATCAAGCATGATAATGGTATTGAAACTAGAATTAAAGAGATGTTAGCTAGCTAGTACTACTTAATTAATTACCTTGGGTCGCACCCATGTCAGCAGTTGTTTCCATTGGCCTTTAACCTTTTTGATGAACTTTTCCCAAGCCCTGCCCGCCGGCAAAGAAAAGGAATAAAGGAGTTATTAATTAGTTGATATCAGGAAACGAACTAAAGAGGCCGACATAGTGCGATAATGATTGAAATTACCTATCGACCATCCCCCTCACGATTGAGTATTCATTAGCATCTTTAAGTAGTGAGTCCAGTACTTAAACTTTTCCCTTGTCAACTTCAATGATTAACAAGATCTAGTGGAAACTGCATGTGCATACGTTTGTATAATTAAGCGGGCATGTGCATAACTCATCAAATACACTTATTAACATCTAGTAAGCTAAAACAGAATTTGTAGTACAAGACAGTGTCACTCACCAGAAGTTGTAAGGAAGTAGTATTTCTGGTTGGGTATTTAGTCGCACCAAGAACTCTAGCAAGGTTTTCTCTGTGTATGGTCGATCATGTTCACGTGACCATGTCTCTTCATTAATGGTATTTGGGTCAATGAACCCAATGCCATAGCGTCCAGCTTTTTTCATTTCATAGATCTTCATTCTGCATAATACCAGAGAAAAGAATATAGTGAGGATAATTATAGTTAATGAACGAGCACTACAGCTAGCTAGAGACTTAACTTACAGAAAGAAATCACTTACAGACAATAGCAACTGACGATAGATTTGCCGAGTGTGTCTTGATTGAATAACTGAAACATTTCTTGAAACTCAACCCATAGATCTTTTTCATGGAAGTAATGCTTTGCCTTGACTTTCACCATGAGGGACTCTTTATTGGTAGTCTTGGCTTCTCTCATGTACCATTGATGCAATTCATACATTCTCGTTGAGAGCTTCTTGACCTCCTCAGGCTTGACAAGAGGTTCGCCGCGAACATATTTCCATTTTAGTTCCTCCCCTTTAAACGTTTTGATGGGCTCGATGCCTAGGAGTTGTTCTACAGTGACATCGGCCTCTTCAGCCTGCCTTCTTTGATCGTCGGTTATTACCAGCTGATCAGCACCGGTACTCACATGTGTTTGTACAATGAGCGGGCGGATCGTTTGCACCACCTGTTCTCCCAGCTGGGGTACAGTTTTCCATCATTTTTTGGTAGCTGCTTGGCTGGAGCTCGAGCTCGACTCCTTTTTTTTGCTTGATATGACTTCTTGATTTCGCACTCATAGTCTGAGTCAACATGCTTCGGAGCTGGTGGTTGAGCCATACGAATAAAGTGGTCAATGACATGCTTAGGTACTTTCTCCATTGGCTGTGGTGGCGGTTTCGGTACAAAATGGGCCCTCAGTTGGGCTTGCATTTCGGCTTCGTTTTTCTCTTCGGTCAGGCCGTAAGGCCGATGAGGAACAGGCTTGAGGCTTGGACCAAATTGGTATCTCTTGCCTCCTGTACTTGTACTGCTAGACGCCATAGCTGCGGCGCCTCTCTTCCGCTGTTGCTTAGGCGGCGAAGCCTGCTGAGGCGGCGGAGATGGCTGACGCGGCGCCTGTCTTGGTGGAGGAGGACTGGGCTGACGAGGTGCCCGACTTGGAGGAGGAGGAGTGGGCTGACGCGGTGCCGGACTTGGAGGAGGAGGAGTGGCCTGACGCGCTGGCGGACTTGGAGGAGCAGGACTCTGCAGAGGCGGTGGCTGACTTGGAGGAGCTGGAGAATGCTGACGCGGTGGCTGACTTGGAGGAGCCGGAGAATGTTGACGCGGTGGCTGACTTGGAGGAGGAGCCGGCTTACGC
Organism: Thinopyrum elongatum; assembly: GCA_011799875.1. Classification (NCBI taxonomy): domain Eukaryota; kingdom Viridiplantae; phylum Streptophyta; class Magnoliopsida; order Poales; family Poaceae; genus Thinopyrum; species Thinopyrum elongatum. The sequence continues at coordinate 715,068,641 of CM022298.1, forward strand.
GGTATTGGTGGCCTTGGAAAGACGATGCAATTCTTTCTCCATAGAATGATACGATGTATGGCCTCTCCCAGTGTGCGCACGTCGTCACCTCTAGGAATGTCAAGCTCTAGCCCCGAATATTGTGCCACCACTTCATCAACCACGACACAAACATAGCCAGCTGGAATCAGATTGCAATGTAAGGTTGCTTCAGGGGGATTTGTATAAGCAATGCCGTCCGCCACCTTCATGGATATGTTCTTCATTTTAAAGTGTACCTCACAATTAGTGTTATCCATGATGTCATCCACAGGGTATCTATCCAGCAGTGCCTCATCGCCCGGGGCAGAACCCACGCTGCTTCTCGGCATGGATGGGACGGTGCTATCCAATGCTAGATCTGCTAGCTGCTGCCGCTGCTGAGACCCCCTTTCCTGGCTAAGTGAGTCGATCTGCTGCTGCTGCCGCTGGAAAGCGAGTGCCAACTCCGCGTGCCTTGATTCTAGGCCTTGAAGGCGGTCTGCTTCCTGCTTCCTCTGCTCCTCCTCCAGCTTGCTCTTCTTCTCCTCGTGCATCTTCTTTCTCGCACGGCTTCTATAGTCGGTGTTCCAGTCTGCAAACCCCTCAAACCACGGAACAACGCCTTTGCCTCGTGTTCTTCCCGGGTGTTCAGGGTTCTTCAGGGCGCACGTAAGCTCATCGTTCTCTCTGTTGGGCGTGAACACTCCCGTTCGAGTATCTTCTATTGCAACAATTAAATCGAGGACGACTCCTTTAAGACTTGGCCGCTCCAAAACCTGGCCTGTCTTTGTGTCCAACGTCCCCCCATGCGCATAAAACCAAGTACTGGACCTGGGGGCCAGCTCAATGTAACTGGAATGACCCCTGCATCCACCATCTGTTGCTCAGCGAGATCCCACTTAGGCCAGGCCACCTCGTAGCCACCTGGCCCCAACTTATGGTGCCATATCTTTTTCGCAGTATTGATCTTGTTTATTCTCGACCGTTCCTGAGCTACTTCCAATTCCTTGAATTTCACGAAAGCGTCCCAGTGATCTCTTCGCTTCTCCAGTGTTCCCTTGAATTCTGGAGTCTTCTTTCCTCCTTCGAGGTACTTGTTCCATATACTTTTCTTGTGGTTGTTGAATGCTATCGCCATCTTCCTAAGAGCAGTGTTCTTGACTTTCTCCACATCTGCATCTGTGAAATGATTTGGTAGGGTGAAATGTGAAATGAGAGATTCCCAAAGCCAATCTTTTGCTCTTTGGTCAACAAAAGTAAGATCTGGACATTCCTTTGCTGGCTTTTTCCATTCTTGAATGGAGATCGGGATTTGGTCCTTCACAAGAACTCCGCACTAACGAATGAACTTGCCCGCATTCTTCTTAGGCTCGCGCGGTTCGCCATTAGGTTTGATGGCATCGATGTTGTACTTTACGCCATCCTTCAACTTTTTGGCCGGGCCTCGCACTGTCCTGCTACGTGTAAAAGATTTGCTCGATCCGAATGGCTGAAAGAAGAAAGATTGATTCGTTAATATATATATATATATACAAAATCAATTAAAACATGTGATGATCACCAGATGCCAGCTTCTATAAATATACCTCGCCAGTATTTGTTATTTGAAGATCATCATAGTTCTGGACTTCTTCTATTCGTTCATATTCATCGAATATCATATCACCCTCTCCGGTATTGTTCAGATATTGGGAGCCGTCATCTTCTTCATTCTCATCTGGCTGGCTCAGGGAGCGTATGATCTCGAACAGGGCCTCTTCTCCTTCTCTGCCGGTATTGTCCACCATAGCTTCTATTTAACTAATCCAGAAGAAATATAAAACAATTTAGTACGCATCTCGAATAATAGTAGATAATTGATATGCATCTCAAATAATAGTAGATAATAGATATGCATCTCGAAAGATTAAACTGAATCATAGTAGATAATATGCGCATCATCGAATATAATCTTGAATAATTCGACTTGAATATTATCGAATAATATAATCTCGAATACATCATCTCGAATATCTCGAATACATCACTAGCTAATGCAGATCGAATACTATTGAATAATCTAGTTCAATCGCTGTGGACACCCAAAGAGAAGGAACCACCACAGGATCATAGCTCCCGTGAGATCCCTGAAGAACCTGCCAGGTATTGGAGAACCTGACATCCAACGCAACCATGTAGCGACGGACGTGCTCATCCTCCTCCCTGACACGGTGACGTACCACCTCCACGGGGGACGCCAGCCTCTGCACCGAATGTGGCCCACGCGCCCGCCACCAAAGAAGATCCGGGTCAACAACTGGACCCGGGTTCCTCACCAAGATGCGCGCCCCTGAAGGGAGCACCTCCCAGTGCTAGCTCGGTGGAGCCCAGTCCCGGACATGGCGCCTCTGAAGCAGGACGTCATCGTGAACGGGTCGACGACGAGGATGCGGGCCGTGCATCATTGACGTCGAGAACAAATTCTATGCAAATATGTAACATTTTTTAAATGTTTGGCTAGGAACAGGATTCAGAATCATAACGGATTCTCTTAACCTTGAAGAGATCAAATGTGGGCATCCATAATGGGGGCATTCTTTGATCATATATATTTCACTAGATCAAATGTTGCATATGTCAAAATTCAAACTTTGACATATGATCAAACTTTGACATATGATCAAATGTTGCATATGTCAAAATTCAAACTTTGACATATGATCAAATGTTTCATATGTCAAAATTCAAACTTTGACATATGTCAAAATTATTGCATCTAGTTACATTGGATCAAATGTTGCATCGTGAAATATGCAACATTCAAACTTTTTTCAATATGACAAACTTTTAATACATTCAAACATCTAAAACATCAAAACATATAATATATACATCTAAACATAAAAAATTCCTACTTAATAAACATCTAAAACATCAAAACATAAAGTATAAAAAACTAAAATTCCTACTCATCTAATTAATTTATATATCTAAAATTCACTAAACATTTCTATAACTAAAAGTATAAAAAACTAGAAAAACATTCATCTAACATTTATATATATCTAATTCATCTAATTAACTTCTATATATCTAATTCATCTAATTCAACTAGAAAACAGAAAAACAAAAGAAAAAAAATTAAGAAAATGTGTGTGTGTGTCTGTGAGTTCGATGGGAGGGGTGGCCATGGCGGCACTGGGGCTGCTCACATCGGGGCGACGGCTCGCGAGTCGAGGCGACGGGGGCGGCGACGGGGGGCGGCGACGACGGGGGCGCGCGGCGACGGGGGCGGTGATGGGGACGTACGGCGACCGGGGCGGGGGCGGGGGCCAGCGACGGGGACGGCGACTGCGCGAGACGGGGGCGGCCATGGGGGCAGCGACGGCACGCGACGGGGGCGGTGACAGGAGGCGGCGGCAATGTCGATCGAAGCAGAGGAGACGAAGAAGAGAAGAGAAGAAACTAAAAATTCGTAAGTGTTGTATATATAGGAGGGACCTTTAGTCCCGGTTGGAGCCACCAACCGGGACAAAAGATCAAATTTGGCCAGGCCAACTGGCGGGAAGCGCAGGCCTTTAGTCCCGGTTGGTGGCTCCAACCGCGACTAAAGGGGGGGGTCTTTAGTCGTGGTTGGAGCCACCAACCGGGACTAAAGGGTTGTGCTTCCCGTCTGCACGGTGCAGAAGTTTAGTCCCACCTCGCCGAGCGAAGGGCAGCCGCACTGATTTATAAACCCAGCCACGGCAGCTCCTTCGAGCTCCTCTCCAAAGCAGGCATCTGGGCCTAACTCTGCTGCGCTGCCCTGTGGGCCTACTGGGCCTGGCGGGCCTGCATCCTGGCCCAACTATTGGTCGGGTTTCTAGTCGTAGGCAGGTCGTTATGGCCCAGTAGGCGGGCTTTTTTTTTCTTTTTTTTATTTATTTTCTTTTATTTCTGAGTTGTTTTTTTTCTTTATTTAGAGTTTCTTTGTGAATATTTTTGCTTTAGGTAAAAAAATAATAAACTTTCTGTTAGTGCTAGTTGTTTTCAAATTTGAATTATTTGAAATTTGTGTGAATCACTAGTTTGTGAAGATTTTTCAGTAATTCTTTTTTCTGCTTTTTAATATTAGTGTGTTTTATCATTATATTCTATTTGGTAATACTTAGGTTCTTTTAAAAAATGAAATGCCTTTGTAACAGATGAGTTTTCATCCGAAACCCTCATACTTCGAAAGAGATTCACTACAGGAATCAGGAACTTTGCTGTCTGCCATGGCGGACGGCAAAGGCATGCCCGGCTGACGGCAAAGGCCTTTGCCGTCCGCCAGCAGACGGCAACAGGTCCGGTTGAATGAGCTACGGCAAAGGGCTCTTTGGCGTCTGCTCGCGGACGGCAAAGATGAAATGGTCTTTACCGTCTGCTAGCAGACGACAAAGAGCCTAGACGGCACATGTGTCAGCTAAAGGCTGTTAGTGGGTTAATGGCGTGCTTTGCCGTCTGCTGGCAGACGGAAAAGATGCAAAGGTCTTTGCCGTCTGCCAGCGGAAGTCAAAGCTGCAAAATGGGCCAGCCCAGTGCACCCCAGGTTGAACAGGTAGCTGCCACGTGGCAGCTTTGCCGTCTGCTGGCAAACGGCCAAGACCCTATATAGCCCCTTTTTTTGTTTTTTGTTAAATTGATTCAATTTCACAGAATTTCACACACACACACACACACACACACACACACACACATATATATATATATATATATATATATATATATATATATATATATATATATATATATATATATATATGTATAGACATTTGAAAATACTTTCAACAAGCATAACAACACATATACATACCAATCAAAAGTCCATATGCAACATATATAGCTAGCCAACATATCCAACAACAAGAATACAATGGTTTCATCCATACATACATATATAGGTAGCAAGTTTCACATTGTTCATCCTACAAAATAAAAACAAAAAGGAAGCACAAGAAGAGTAGACTCCATCAACGCAAGCTTCGTCATTGAAAGCAAATCTGCAAATTGGGAAAGAAGAAAGTTAGAAGAAGAAGAAGAAGAAGAAGAAGACTAGAAGAAGAAGACTAGCTAGAAGAAGAAGAAGAAGAAGAATTTTTCTTCTCTTTCTTTTTCTCCTCTCCTCTTCTTTATCTTCTTCTTCTTCTTCTAACTAAGGTAGGTAAAAATGCCATTTTTTAGCTAAGCTAGGTAAAAATGCTAAGTGTAGGTCATTTTAGAGCTAAGCTAGGTAACCTAGGATGATGCCATTTTTTAGCCAACTTATGTAAGTAAAGCTTATTTTTTATCCAACTTAGGTAATTATGCCATTTAAGAGGAAAATAAGCTAAGTATCCATTTGTAAAGCAAAACACTAGAGAAAACTTACCCTCATCACAACAAATGCGATGAAGATCGCAACTAAGGTAACAATTGATCCAACGGCATAATGATACCAAGCCTCATTATCAATGGCATATTTTCTAATCTTCTTAAGCTCCAAGCGCATTGCATCCATCTTCAAGCGCAGTGCATTCATCTTCATCTTGTGATCATCGACGACATCGGCAACATACAACTCCAATGTCATCTTCTCTTCTTCAATTCTTTTAATTTTTTGTTTCAAATACTCATTTTCTTTTTCAACTAAATTTAACTTCTCGACAAGAGGGTCGGTTTCAAATTCCGGTTCACATACCTCCTAGATTAAAATATCTCTATGTCAACTTGATGGCCATAATTTTCATAAATGCGAAATGCAACAAATACTTATGAAATAGAATTTACCACATCCGAATCATAAAGCGGGCGAGGGCTGACGGGGACGGACATCAAGACCATGGCACTATGTATAAGAAACAATCATACAAAGTAAGAAAATTATACAAGTAACTATATAAATCATACAATCATACAAGTAACTATATAAATCAAGTACAACATAAAAAATTGAATACCTAATAATAATCTGGATCGTCGGGTTCAATAAATGCTCCAGGATCAATAAATGCATCATCATCATCACTATCGGTAATGACGTGCTCATCATCATCATTAATAAATGCATCATCATGTGGAAGGCCACCTTTACGTAATCGGTCAAGCATTGACAGGTCATCCACAACAGTAACCTCTTCTAGTTCAGGCTCTTCTTGTTCCGGCTAAGGGGTGAAGTCGGGTTCACTGTCATTGTCTACTTCAATGTTATGGGGTGAAGTAGAGCGGTTCTTGAAACGTTTTTTGGAAAGACGTGTTTCTTGGAAGAATTCTCCTTCATATGTGTCTGGGTTAAGGTGAGGTTCGTAATCCTCTTCATTGGGGGAGGTGGTCTAACACGTGGCGGCACTTCATAAACGACATCCCAACCATTGAGATTTGGATCACTTTGACGGGCCCATGGTAGATAGAAAACTTGGGTTGCCTGTTGAGCCATAATATAGACATCGGGAACATCCAAATGGGTGCTTTGTTTGATTTCCACTAGCCCTAAGTGTTCATGAGTCCTTCTAGTCTCCTTCGGCTGGAACCAATAACATTTGAAGACTACAACGTTTGGTGGGTTTGCACCATAGAATTGAAGTTCATAAATTGCTTCAACTCTTCCATAATACTCGGTATCTCCTTCGCCGATAGCAGAGACACAACAATTTGTTGACTTTCGGTCGGCCATAGATAGCTCTTTGCCATAGGTACGAAAGCGATACCCGCTGATGTCGTATTTGTCAAATGAACGGACCTTAAAGTCAAAACCATTAGCGACTTGTCTCAATTCGGCGTCCATAAACTCTGAATTAGCCTACAAGTTTAATACGAAAGGGATTGTTGCATTAGCCGCAAATTAGACGAAGAAATGAAATGGTCAAATGGAAATTACCGTTTGTTTGAACCAAGAGATGAAACCGAGATAGTCGCCTCCATGCTTTACCAGAAGCTCCTACTCTTCGACGGAATCCTTTTGGATCACCGCTACATACGAGAATTTGGCGACGTATCGACTGTATCAAATATATCCAGAATAAGAGCAGTTCAAAGGAATTAGAAGTTGCGAAACAATGTACCGAGAACTTACTCGATGTACGGCTGCAATTCTGTTAGGTTGTTGAAGATATACAATGAAATGGTCCGCCATTCTTCGACATCCAACGTTAAGGAATTAGAAGCACCGGCTAGTGCGAGATCCCCTTTGAATAGGCTGAGGTTGGATCCACCCTTTTTAGGGTCGCCAGCATTGTACCGAGGCTTCGGATTACGCAAATGACGATTTTTGGCTTCGTAGTGTGCTGTCACGAAGTTTGCCGCCTCCTCAGTAATGAATGCCTCAGCCATCGATGCTTCAATTCTATGTTTAATTTTACATTTTGCTCGTAGCGTCTTCTGCATCCTCTTAGTTGCGTAGCACCAACAATTTTGCACGGGCCCCCCCCAATCTTGCCTCGGTTGGGAGAAGCAAAATCAAGTGCTACATTGGATTAAAGAAGCCCGGCGAAAAGATCTTCTCTAACTTGCAGATCAACTCCGGCGCCAACTCTTCCATTTCTTCTAGAAGGCCAGGCGATAGTTCTTTCGCACAAAGAACACAGAAGAAACAGTTCAGCTCTGCCAGTACTAGCCATTCATCCTCAGGGATGAAGCCACGCAACATCACCGGCATTACCCGCTCAATCCATATGTGCCAATCATGACTCTTGAGACCAAATATCTTCAATTTGTCGAGACATGCTCCCCTCTTTAGATTCGCTGCATAACCATCGGGGAACATCAACTGCATTTTCACCCACAAGATTATTTCCCTCATAGCTGGCCTTCCTAGATTGAACCATGCCTTTGGCTTCGTACAGTTCTGTTTTCCTTTCGGTTGTCGCATGTTTTGTAATGGTCTATCACATAGAGCCTCCTGATCGACTCTAGCCTTAGGATTGTCCTTTGACTTCCCATCTATGCCGAACAATGTACCAAAAAGTGCCTGAGCGATATTCTTCTCAGTGTGCATCACGTCGATGTTGTGTGGGCAAAGTAGGTCTTTGAAGTAAGGCAGATCCCACAAGCATGTCTTGTGAGTCCAAGCGTGTTCCGAATTATACCCCTTGAAATACCCTGGACGCTCTGGATCTGGCTCGAGAGCATTTAACTGATCCAGGGTCTCTTGGCCTATCAACGGAGGTGGTGCAGAGTTTTTGACAACTCTACCTTTGATGAAGTTCTGCTTGTCTTTCTTGAACTTATGGCGAGTATCCAGGAACTGTCTATGCAAGTCGAAGCAAGAAAACTTGCGACCGGCCTGAAGCCAACGAAACTGAAGAGCTCCATTGCATGTGGGGCACGGGAACCTTCCATGCACACACCAGCCAACAAATAGCGCATACGCTGGCAAGTCATGCGTCGAGTACATGTACCAGACACGCATTATGAAGTTCTGTTTGCTAAAGGCGTCGTAGGTCTTGAACCCATTATCCCAGGCTTCTTGCAATTCGTCCTTCAGTGGCTGCATGTACACATTCATATTCTTCCCCGGATAGTTGGGCCCTGGAATTATCAACGTCAGGAAAATGTTCTTTCTTTGCATAATCTGTCCGGGGGGGAGATTGAGTGGAATGACAAATACGGGCCAACAACTGTATTTGGCTGCCGTCAGACCAAACACACTGAACCCATCCGTGTTGATGGCGACTCGAGGATGCCTCGGATCTGCCGCTTTGTCGTCATGTAATGCATCGAAGCGCTTCCACGCTTCACCATCCGATGTGTGCACCATCATCATCTTCCCATCTGCATCTAGTTGGGTTCTTTTGCCCATTTTGTGCCATGTCATCTGTCTAGCCGTCTCTTTGACCATGAAAAGACGTTGAAGTCTTGGTACGATTGGCATATACCGAAGAACATTAACGGGGATTTTTGTCTGCGTCTTCTCACCCATACTGTTGTCTACCACAACATACCTGGATGACTTGCAAATGGGACAATAGTTCATGTCCGCATACTGAAGCCTAAATAAGGCACTTCCTTTCTCACAGGCATGTATCTTCTCATAGGGCATCTTAAGAGCACGGAGGATTTTGTCTGACTGGTACAGGTTTGCAGGTAGCACATGGCCTTTGGGTAGAAAACGTCCAAATACTGTCATCATTGCGTCGTAGCATTCTCTGCCCAAGTTCAATTGAGCCTTCAGAGCCATTATTTGTGAGATGGCATACAACTGACAAAGCTCAGTGTGCTCATGGAGAGGACGTTTTGCAGACTCCAACATTTCATTGAAGGCCTTTGCAGATTCCTTCATCTCATCGTCCGAGTCCCGAGCATCATCAAAGTCTTCCACCATGTTTTGCATCCCGGTGCCATGCTCGTCGGTGCGACAACGAAGCACCTTAGCTTTGGCACGTTGGGCAGACTCGCCATGAAATGTCCACACCGTATAATCTGGCGTAAAACCCCTCTTCTGCAGGTGTTTGCCCATTTCATCCTCTGTCCTCTTGTGCCAATTCTTGCACCCGGCACAGGGGCACCATGTTGTCCTTTGGCCATTTGCAAAAGCGGCTCTCAGAAACCCCTTGGTTTTTGTTAACCATTCAATGGTCATGTCTTTCTGACTAGTGTGACTGGTGTACATCCACGCACGATCGCTCATCTTGCCTAGCTACTGGACACATAAGAAATATATATATAAATCAGCATGTATATATTCATCAGTTAATGGAGTTTGTCACTTTTATTATGTCCATGCAACCTAGACGCTAATAGGTAAAGATAGGTCCTAATCCCACCCGAGTATGTGTAGATTGGGTTCGTTTTCCCATGCTCTGCTCCGGATCTGACGCAAAATTTTGGCAGCACCTCCCTGCTATTCTCCTAATACACGTCTCGGCAATAAGCAGAGAGGATGTGTACCCGAAGAACAACAGGGAGGCACTGACGAAATTTTGCATCGGATCCGGAGCAGAGCATATGGGAAAACGAACCCAATCTACACATACTCGGGCTGTCCATGGATAACGTTGGACAATTCGAAAGAATCACGGTTATAAATATGCAAATGCATGCATATTTATAGATGTAACCCTTTCGAACGGGAGACGCATAGTGGTCACGCATACTGATGATTGAAGACACCTATAGGTAGCAAGTTTCATTGGCATGAAGTCCGGAACAGAGCAAATGAAGGGGGGAGGAGGAGATGTCATTTGTGCTCACCCACAAACGCAGGGGCGGAGCTCGTCGAACACTAGACCCTCGCAGCGACGAAAATACTGCACATTTAAATCGAAAGATGGGTAACATAGCAATTTTGTTTTTTCCGTCAACCTAACTAAATATTTACAACATGACGAGTGGGTTAGGGGGTTCCTCGGCGTCGATGGAACCCTAAATAGCAAGTATCATCGGTGCGAGATACATGTGGCGCTCGGCGTTGAACACTAGATCCACATCCCACAAGTGACTCCGGCTCCCGGCGTCCCGCAACAATAGTTCTGGTGGCCGATGACGGTCGAACACCTTGGCGAATTTGTCTGGCAGCCTTTGCGATGAGGATTATACCCAAGTTTTGAAAGTTCAAACAACCAAACCGACTTGAGTCAGTTTGGGTGTTTCAAGTTTCAACACTTGGCTTTTAATCGTCATCGCAGAGGCTGCAATACAAATTCGCAATGGTGTTCGACCGCCATCAACGCCGAGAACTGTTGATGCGGGACGCCGGACGCCGGCGGCACTTGTGGGACGTGGATGTAGTGTTCGACACCGACGGCCACATGTATCTCGCACCAACGATACTTGCTATTTAGGGTTCCATCGACACCGAGGAACCCCCTAACCCGCTCATCCCCGGGCGCCCTCGGGTATGGCGACGCACGGTCGACCCTGATCCTCGACCCGGTTTCGTCGGTGATGCACCCCTAATCTTCTTCTTCCTCCTCCTCCTCCTCTTCTTCTTCCTCCTCCTCTTCTTCTTCTTCTTCTTCTTCTTCTTCTTCTTCTTATTTTTTTTCATCTTTCTTCTTTCTTCTTAACCTAAACTTAACCTAAACTAAAATAAATCTAAACCTAAAAAACAGAAACTAAACCTAAACTAAACAAATTCTAAATTAAACTAAAACTAAAAAAATAGAAAAAAAAGAAGAAGAGGGATGTCTCACCTTCAGGCGCGACAGGGGGTGCCTGGGATGGAGGAGGGGGCGCCGGAGCGGCGGGGCGGCCGCGGGGTGGAGGAGTGGGGCGCAGGGGCGGAGTGGCAGCGGGGGTGGAGGAGAGGGGCGCCGGGGCGGCGCGGCGGGGTGGGGCGGCTAGGGCGGCCGGGGCGGCGGGGCTAGCAGACGGCAAAGAGCCTAGCTAACGGACGTTAGTTGCGCACTTACTTTGCCGTCCGCTAGCTGACGGCAAAGCTTCTATGCCGTCCGCTAGCAGACGGCAAAGGGACGGCCGACGGCAAATATGACCTTTGCCGTCTGCTCCTTCTTTGCCGTCAGTTTTCTGTAAGCTGATGGCAAAGACCATCTTTGCCATCAGCTAACAGACGGGAAAGAGACGGCTGATGGCAAAGATCCTGATTCCAGTAGTGATTGTCCATTTTGTACACGAAGTGGATCCAGTTTTTGCCGTAACCCTCTCAATTTTTTTGGACATGCTATGTGGGTGAAATGATGATACCGTGCCAACTTTCAACCTTTTCAGAGTTCATTTGTACTGCTTTTCAATTTCAGGGTCCTTTAGCTCAAAAAAATCAGTAAATGCATGAAAAATAGCAAATGAAGTCAGAAAGGGTTGAAAATTGATGACGTTGCTTTAAATGCTGCATACTGAATGCACAAAAAGTCTGGAGTTGAAATAAGTTTAAAAAATGAAATGCCTTTGTAACGGATGAGTTTTCGTCCGAAACCCTGATACTTCGAAAGAGATTGTCCATTTTGTACTTGAAGTGGATCCAGTTTTTGCCGTAACCCTCTCAACTTTTTAGCACATGCTATGTGGATGAAATGATGATACCATGCCAACTTTCAACCTTTTCAGAGTTCATTTGTAGTGCTTTTCAATTTCAGGGTCCTTTAGCTTAAAAAATCAGTAAATGCATGAAAATTAGCAAATGAAGTCAGAAAGGGTTGAAAATGGATGACGTGGCTTTGAATGGTGCATACTGAACGCACAAAAAGTCTGGCGCTGAAATAAGTTTAAAAAATGAAATGCCTTTGTAACAGATGAGTTTTCGTCCGAAACCGTGATACTTCGAAAGAGATTGTCCATTTTGTACACGAAGCGGATCTAGTTTTTGCCGTAACCCTCTCAACTTTTTAGCACATGCTATGTGGGTGAAATGATGATACCATGCCAAATTTCAACCTTTCATAGTTCATTTTGTAGTGATTTTCAATTTTAGGGTCATTTAGCTCAAAAAATCAGTAAATGAGCTGAAAAATAGCAAATGAAGTCAGAAAGGGTTGAAAATTGATGACGTTTGTCCGAAGCACAAAAGTACACGTTTCAAATGCCAAAACACATAAGCACACTAACTATTACAAAGATTCCCTATGGTTTGTCCAAAGTGGGACTTTCCAGATATATATATGTCCGGAAACTCACTAGAGAAGAAAGTGTTGACAGTGAAGCCGGTCACATCCCAGAGTGGGATCTTTGGGTGTGAAACTTTTTCTTCGTGTGTGTCCCTTTGCGCCGTAACCATGGACAATCTTCATCATTTAACTGGATCCTCGGGTCAATATTCAACGTGAAGGGAGCAATTTCATGAAACTTTTCATAATCTTCTAACATGTCTGTCTTGACATCCACTCCCACGATGTTTCTTTTCCCTGAAAGAACTATGTGGCGCTTTGGCTCATCGTATGATGTATTCGCTTCCTTATCTTTTCTTTTTCTTGGCTTGGTAGACATTTCCTTGACATAGAAAACCTCAGCCTCAACATTGGCTAGGACGAATGGTTCGTCTGCGTATGCAAGATTGTTGAGATCCACTTGTCATTCCGTACTGCTGGTCTTTCGTTACCCCGCCTCGTGTCATATTGACCCATTTGCACCAAAACAAAGGGACCTTCAAACCACGTCCGTAGTCAAGTTCCCATATCTCCTCTATGTAACCATAATATGTGTCTGTTCCCCTCTTGGTTGCTGCATCCAAGCGGACACCACTGTTTTGGTTGGTGATCTTCTTATCTTGGGCGATCGTGTAAAATGTATTCCCATTTATCTCGTACCCTTTGAAAGTCATTATATTCAAAGATGGTAATTAGGACAGCAAGTACAGGTCATCTTCAACAGCGTCATCATGCATGGCACGTGTCTGCAACCAACCGGCGAGAGTCCCCGTTTGTTCACGTGTAATCCAGTCGTCAGACTGCTCTGGGTGTTTGGAGCGTAGAATATTCTTGTGTTACTCCATGTACGGAGCCACCAAGGCGGAATTTCATAGAACTGTGTAGTGTGATTGAGTGAGAGAATGCCCGTCCATACATATTATTTGTTTAGGTCCTAGTGTGCAATTTCCACCTAGACTGCCCTTATGCTGCGATTCAGGAACACCAATCGGCTTAAGGTCAGGAATAAAGTCAATACAAAACTCAATGACCTCCTCATTTTCATGGCCATTCGAGATGCTTCCTTCTGGCCTAGCACGGTTATGAACATATTTCTTTAAGACTCCCATGAACCTCTCAAAGGGGAAAATATTGTGTAGAAATACAGGACCCAGAACGACAATCTCTTCGCATAGGTGAACTAGGACGTGCGTCATGATGTTGAAGAAGGATCGTGGGAACACTAACTCGAAACTGACAAGACATTGCACCAAATCATTCTCTAACCTTGGTATTATTTCTGGATCAATTACCTTCTGAGAGATTGCATTGAGGAATGCACATAGCTTCACAATGGCTAATCAAACAATTTTTGGTAGAAGCCCCCTCAATGCAACAGGAAGCAGTTGCATCATAATCACGTGGCAGTCATGAGACTTTAGGTTCTGGAACTTTTTCTCTACCATATTTATTATTCCCTTTATATTCGACGAGAAGCTAGACGGGACCTTCATACTGAGCAGGCATTCAAAGAAGATTTCCTTCTCTTCTTTGGTAAGAGCGTAGCTGGCATGACCCTGATGTATGCCGTCTTTTCCGTGCATACGTTGCTGGTCCTCCCGTGCCTCCGGTGTATCTTTTGTCTTCCCATACACGCCCAAGAAGCCAAGCAGGGTCACGCAAAGATTCTTCGTCATGTGCATCACATCGATTGCAGAGCGGACCTCTAGGTCTTTCCAATATGGTAGGTCCCAAAATATAGATTTCTTCTTCCACATGGGTGCGCGTCCGTCAGCGTCATTCGGAACAGATTGTCCGCCAGAACCCTTTCCAAAGATTGCCTTCAAATCCTTGACCATATCATGTACATCATCACCAGTACGGTGGCGAGGCTTCGTCCGGTGATATTCCTCACCTTTGAAATGCTTGCCTTTCTTTCTTACGGGATGCCTGCTCAGAAGAAATCGACGATGTCCTAGGTACACATTCTTCTTACAATTATCCAAATATATACTATCGGTATCATCCAAACAGTGCGTGCATGCGCGGTATCCCTTGTTTGTCTCTCCTGAAAGGTTACTGAGAGCAGGCTAATCATTGATGGTCACAAACAGCAACGCATGTAGGTCATATTCTTCCTGATCGAGCTCATCCCACGCACATACACCTTTTCCATTCCACAGCTATAAGAGTTCTTCAACTAATGGCCTGAGGTACACATCAATGTCGTTGCCGGGTTGCTTAGGGCCTTGGATGAGCACTGGCATCATAATGAACTTCCGCTTCATGCACAACCAAGGAGGAAGGTTATACATACTTAGAGTCACAGGCCAGGTGCTATGATTGCTGCTCTGCTCCCCAAAAGGATTAATGCCATCTGTGCTTAGACCAAACCATATGTTCCTTGCGTCATCTGCAAAGTCCCTCCACTTCCTCTTGATTTTTCTCCACTGTGACCCATCAGCGGGCACTCTCAACTTCCCGTCGTACTTATGGTCCTCTTTGTGCCATCGCATCAACTTGGCATGCTCTTTGTTTTGGAACAAATGTTTCAACCATGGTATTATAGGAGCATACCACATCACCTTGGCAGGAATCTTCTTCCTAGGGTGCTCGCCCTCGACATCACCAGGGTCATCGCGGCAGATCTTATAGCGCAATGCACTGCATACCGGGCATGCGTTCAAATCCTCGTACTCACCGCGGTAGAGGATGCAGTCATTAGGGCATGCATGTATCTTCTGCACCTCTAATCCTAGAGGGCAGACAGCCTTCTTTGCTTCGTATGTACTCTCAGGCAATTCGTTGTCCTTTGGAAGCATCTTCTTTAACATTATCAGCAAGTTTCCAAATCCCTTGTCAGATACACCATTCTCTGCCTTCCATTGCAGCAATTCCAGTGTGGTGCCCAGCTTTTTCTTGTCAGCTTCGCAATTTGGGTACAACAATTTCTTGTGATCCTCTAACATGCGCTGCAACTTCAGCCTCAACTTTTCACTTGCACAGTTTCTCTTTGCATCAGCAATGGCCAGACCTAGATCATCAACGGGCTCATCTGATGTCTCTTCTTCAGCTTCTTCCCGCATTGCCGGCTCAGCTTCTTCCCCCATTGTTGTACCATCGTATTCAGGGAACCCATGGCCAGGATAGCTGTCGTTGTCCTCTTCGTCTTCATTGTCTTCCATCATAACCCCTCTTTCTCTGTGCTTGGTCCAAAAATTATAGTGGGGCATGAAACCGGACTCAAACAGGTGCCAGTGAATGGTTCTTGAGTTAGAGTAATTGTGATCATTCTTACAGCCAGCACATGAACAAGACATAAAACCATCCGCCTGCTTGTTTGCCTCAGCAGCAAGCAGAAAAGTATGCATGCCTTTAATGAACTGGGGAGAGCATCGGTCATCGTACATCCATTGCCGGCTCATCTTCATTACACAGCACCGAAAAGACCAAATTAATACAAGTTCATACACACTTATTCTCATAAAACAACATATAAACTCTCTAGCTAAAGCATTTAAATGCAACAACAAATGCGATCAAGATCGCAACTAAGGTAACAATTGATCCAACAGCATAATGATACCAAGCCTCACTATCAGTGGCATATTTTCTAATCTTTCTAAACTTTAAGCGCATTTTCTCCATCTTGATCTTGTGATCATCAACGACATCGGCAACATGCAACTCCACTTCCATCTTCTCCTCCTCAATTCTTTTCAATTTTTCTTTCAAATACTCGTTTTCTTTTTCAACTAAATTTAACCTCTTGACAATAGGGTCGGTTGGAATTTCTGGTTCACATACCTCCTAGATAAAAATATCTATGTCAACTTGATGGGCATAATTTGTCATAAACACGAAATTGAACAAATAGTTATAAAAGGGAATATACCACATCCGAATCATGAACCGGACAAGGGCCGACGGGGACGGATATCAAAACCATGGCACTATGTATAACAAACAACGTACGAGTAGGAAAATTATACAAGTAATTATATATCTAAATCACACAAACATGATTTTTTATGTAAAAAAGATAATAACAAGAGGCTCACCACAAGGTGGTGTCGGCGATGGGATGGTGCGGGCGATCGACGGTGGTTAGGATGGAGACAGGAAGGCACTAAGTAAACCACACCTACATATGCCAACTAAGAGTTATTTTGAGCTCAAATTGCATATAAATCAAATAAACTACCACATATAATTCCTCCCAAACTAAAACCCACAAATCACTATACTTATAGAGCATTGCAAGAGCTAATCTAGCAATGAGAGATGAAAGGACAAAGTTGCTAACCTTTGTGATCACTTGGATGGATGGGGTGCCTTCAAATCTTGACAAATTTTGGCAAAAATGGACGATGAGCTCGAGAGGAGAGGAAGAAAACAGAGAGGAGAGGAAAGGGGAATAACAGAGAGCTCGGGCTCGACGAAGGGTTTATATAGGATGATCTTTAGTCCCGGTTTGTTATACGAACCGGGACTAAAGATGCATCTCTAGTACCTGTTCTTGACACGAACCGGGACTAAAGGTGTTGGCGGTGCCCCAGCTTGACACTAGCCTACCACCACCTCTTTAGTCCCGGTTCGTGGCACGAACCAGTACTAAAGGTTCGAAACGAACCGTGACTAATGAGCGCTGCCCGCCTAGCCGTTGGAACCGGCACTAATGGTCACATTAGTTCCAGTTCATTTACAAACCGGGACTAATGAGCTGAACATTAGGCCCTTTTTCTACTAGTGGGGCCCTCTCGGTAATGCATGATGACCCACATGTATAGGGAATCAATCGTAGTCCTTTCGATAAGTAAGAGTGTTGAACCCAACGAGGAGTAGATGGAAATGACAAGCGGTTTTCGGCAAGGTAATGTCTGCAAGCACTAAAATTAAAAGTAACGAGTAGGTTGATAGCAAGATAATTTGTAACTAGCAAGTAACGGTAATGGTAATAAAAGTGCAGCAAGGTAGCCCAATCCTTTTGAGGCAAAGGACAGGCCAAAACGATCTCTTATGATAGCAAAGCATTCTTGAGGGTACACGGGAATTTCATCTAGTCACTTTCATCATGTTGGATTGATTTGTGTTCGCTACTTTGATAATTTGATATGTGGGAGGACCGGTGCTTAGGTGCTATTCTTTCTTGAACAAACCTCCTACTTATGATTAACCCCCTCGCAAGCATCCGCAACTACGAGAAAAGTATTAAGAATAAATCTAACCATAGCATTAAACTTTTGGATCCAAATCAGTCCCTTACGGGATAGCGCATATACTAGGGTTTCAGCTTCTGTCACTCTCGCAACCCATCATATAATAACTACTCCACAATGCATTCCCTTAGGCCCAAATATGGTGAAGTGTCATGTAGTCGACGTTCACATGACACCACTAAGGGAATCACAACATACATATCGTCAAAATATCGAACACATATCAAGTTCACATGATTACTTGCAACAAGATTTCTCCCGTGACCTCAAGAACAAAAGTAACTACTCACTAATGATAATCATGCTTAAGATCAGAGGGGTATTAAATAGCATAATCGATCTAAACATATAATTTTCCACCAAATAAACCATATAGTAATCAACTACAAGATGTAATCAACACTACTAGTCACCCACAAGTACCAATCTATAGTTCCGGTACAAAGATTGAACACAAAAGATGAACTAGGGTTTGAGAGGAGATGGTGATGTCGAAGATGTTGATGGAGATTGCCCTCCCCAAGATGGGAGAGTTGTTAGTGATGATGATGAAGATGATTTTCCCCTCCGGGAGGGAAGTTCCTCCGGCGGAATCGCTCCGCCGGAGGGCAAAAGTGCTCCTGCCCAAGTTCTGCCTCGAGACGGCGGCGCTTCATTCCAAAAGTCCCTCCTTATTTTTTCTAGGTCAAAATGACTTGTACCACAGAAGAGGGGCACCGGAGGTGGGCCGAGGAGGGCACAACCCACCAGGGCGCGCCTGGGCTCCCTGGCGTGCCTAGGTGGGTTGTGCCCACCTGGTGGGCCCCCTCTGGTACTTATTAGCTCCAATAATTCTTATTTATTCCATAGAAATTCCTCGTGAAGTTTTAGCTCATTTGGAGTTGTGCAGAATAGGTAGCCTGATGTAGCTTTTTCAGGTCCAGATTTCCAGCTGCCGGAATTCTCCCTCTTTGTGTGAACCTTGCATATTATTAGAGAAAAAGCATTAGAATTACTCCAAAAAGCATTATTATGCATAAAAACATCATAAATAACAGTAGGAAAACATGATGCAAAATGGACGTATCAACTCCCCCAAACTTAGACCTCGCTTGTCCTCAAGCGAAAACCGAAATCGAAAAACATGTCCACATGCTTAGAGAGAGAGGTGTCGATAAAAACAAAATACAGACATAAAAGCATCATGTATATTATTATAACAACAACCAATTTTAACATAAAGCTTTATCATATAACTTCTATCATAGACTTCTCATGAACAAGTAACAATTCATCACAACATCGAAGTATAAAGCATAAACTCTATTGAAAGCCAACAAACTATGTTCTCAGTCAACTTTGCAACTACAATTCATCATCTTTTCAGGAAAGGTCATGTATCGGAGCCTTTTTGGCAAGTCCACATACTCAACCATCATATAGTCTTCTATGATTTCTAACACTCACCGCATACACATGAGCAAAACGTTTCAATCGGACACATAGAAAGATAGGGGCTTATAGTTTCGCCTCCCAACATACTCACCTCGAGGGTGATGTCAACAATAATAACTCATGCTACTCATATCCAACTGGATATATGTGCCTAGATCTTTCCTCCCCACATGATGCTTGCCAAAAGAGTAAAATAAAAAGGAATAGAGAAATGAACTTTGACTCTTGCATAAAAGTAAATACATTAAAGTAGAAGATAGGCCCTTCGCAGAGGGAAGCAGAGGTTGCCATGCGCTTACTTATTTGTATGCTCAGTCCCATAGTGCGAAAGAATGTCACGTTTTATTGCCCCTTATGATAGCAACATTTATTATGCAGTCTGTCGCTTTTATTCTTTGCCATCACAAGTTCGTACAACGCTCAATTTTCTCTTACACTAAATGATCTAACACTTCTAGAAGCAATTTTTATTGACTTATTGAACCGATGACAACTTACTTGAAGGATCTTACTCCGTCCTTAGGTAGGTATGGTGGACTCTTCAAAACAAGATTTGGGTTTAAGGGTTTTTGGATGTACAATTAGTATCTCTACATAGTGCGGAATTTTTGGCTAGCAAAGATGGGGGCAAGGACCACATGTTAAAGGATCTATGACAATATAACTTCTATGTGAATATGAACAAGCATAAATCATTACGTTCTCTTCATTGTCCAACGTCAACAATTTTGGCATATAATATTTTGATGGGAGCTCACAATCACAAAAGATGTCCAGGATAGTGTATTTGCATGTGAATCTTCTCTTCCCTTATTAATTCTTTCATGAATTGCATCATTGACCAATGCTATGTTTGTCAATCTCCAATAAAATTTTCTACTTATACTCTTCCTTATGTGATGTCATTACTTACCATAAAATTAGCATATGATCTTTTTAATTTATTTCCTTTCTTTTTATTCGACATGAAAGTAAAGAAAACAAATTTCAAACTAAACTTTATTATATATATATCTTGCACATGATTACAAAGATAGATCACTAAGCAAACACTCGAAAAGAAAGGATCGAACTAGACTTTTATTCATCTAAAGCAAAACATAACTATGGATCGAACTAAGATAAGTAAGGGCAAAAGATAGGGGAGATGATCCGATACCGGGGCACTGTGACGCCCCCGGCTTAATCGTCCACTAATCATACACGCAAATGCACACGATCAAGCCTAAGGACTGTTCACTTGAAGATATCGCAGCACAACTACAAAACATAAATAAAGGCATACAAGCATTATATTACAAGCCAGGGCCTCGAGGGCTCGAATACATAAGCTTGATGCCAAACAAGCATCAGTAGAAGCATTAGATATCTGAGTCAGACATAAGACAGAGAGATAAGCCTTTAACAAGGCGGGACAAAACAAAAGCAACGATCGAAAGGCGCAGGCCTCCTGCCTAGGACCCTCCGAACCTACTCCTGGTCGTCTCGCCAACTTGTAGAAGTATCCACCCTCGGGGTAGTAGTGGTAGTCGTCGGCGGGGGCAGCGGTCTCAGGGCCTCCGTCGTCTGGTTGCATCAAAATGATAAATGGGGAAAAAGAGGAAGCAAAGCAACCGTGAGTAATCATCCGAAGTACTCAGCAAGCAAGGATCTACACTACAAATGCAACATTATCAAAGAAGGGCCGTATATGTGGACTGGGCTGCAGAAATGCCAGAATAGAGAGAAGGCCTAGTCCTATCGAAGACTAGCATCTTCAGCATCTTCAAGCTTCTTCAGCAGTCTTGTAGCATTAGAAGAGTGTAGATAGCACAGTATAAAGTAGTAGTAATGTTATCAACCTCACCCAGAGATCCTTCCTCGACTCCCTGCGAGAAAGCAATCCCAGCTCCATACAGTCATCAACTTTGCCCAGAGATCCTTTCTCAACTCCCTGCGAGAAAGTAATCCCAGAGCCACATATCCAAGTATCATCTCAAGTTCTAGTTGTATAGATCGGGATACAACTCCGAGTGTCCTTTATCGTGGGACCGGCTATCGATAGATGTTTTCGTCCCTGCAGGGGTGCACCAACTTACCCACCACGCTCGCCTAACTCCGGCCGGACACTCTTTCCTGGGTCATGCCCGGCCTCGGCTAAACGATACACCGCAACCCTACCTAGAGCCCAGCAGAGAGGTCCCTGTCGGTCTATATCCTAAGGGCTCAGAGGTCATGGGCCATCACCCAGTGCACTCTGGGTCGTTGCAAGCAGGGGAGCCAGGCACCAGGGGGGCGCCGGTCCGTCCCGGCCGCGATGCTGAACTGGACGTCTGACAGAGCTTTCGGATGATGCAACGATGCAGAGTGCCCATAACTCTTCCCACGTGATGGTTAGTGTTATCAGGCCAGAGGCCTGCTCGGATCAAATATCCAAATCGTTAGTGGATTAGGGGCTTGCCGTAACAAGCAGAGACTCACAATCGATGTGACCCCGTCGCCCCGTCTCAAGGACTTGCTGCAAGGGCTAAGAATGCCCAGCCGCGCCTCGTATTTACTTCACGGGTAACCTGCAGGTCAACCCATCTCCACAACACTCATGGTACCCCTCAGGGTCGACCCGCCTTTCCAGGTAACAGTAGTAAAGTCCAAGTATCCGTGTGTCCAAAACATCAGGGGAATCCGAGGTATCACCCTCATTGGATGCCTACTCGATGTATCCGTCAAGGTGAACTCGGAGGAATCACCCTTGATGGGTTCACACTTGAGGTGTCGCACGACAGCGTCGTTATCGGAAGTGGTGAAGGAGGAATCACCCTCGATGATCAAGACCGAATAGCTACTCTATAGAGTTAACATCAGAAGTGCTAAACGAGGTATCACCCTCGGCACTCGATGGTAACGCTGCAGTGTTGTACAACTAAAAGGGATGTGATGTGCGGTGCTGGGGCCTGGTCGTCGAGTCTTCCGATGATCCAGCGGGGCAACATGGGACAAAGTGGGGTCTCTACCCAGCCTATACTAAGCAGTTTAGGATAAGAAGGTAGGTAACAATAGCGGGTTACAAAATCAGGCTATGCATCAGAAATAGGATAAACAGTAGCAGCAGCAATTTCTAATGTAAGCATAAGAGAGAAAGAATAGCCGATATCGACATGTTCAAAAGGGGGGTGCTTGCCTGGTTGCTCGGGGGCAAAGGCAGGGTCGTCAGTGGGGTCGTCGATCTCCGGAGCTACGTCGGTCTCGGGGGCTATCCGATAAGAAGAGGGGGAAGAAACAAATAAATACACGGCAAATAAATGCAACACAGAGCAAGACATGGCAATTAGCAATGCAGGGGTGACCTATCGCAATGTTAAATGCTAAAGAGGGAGCGGGAAAATATCTGGAATATTTTCCCGGTGTTAGGCATCTGTCAGACAGATGAACCGGAGGGGACGGTTCCATCTTCAGGTAGTTAGGGGCACCTGACAGGCAGGTGGATAGTGTATCCAGATTCGTCTCTTTTTCTGATCAACTTTCATGTATAAAGTTTTTCCATCCGAGCTATGGATGAATTACTATGAATTTCCGAAGTTTAAGCAATATCCGATAACTCTCTGAAATTCTGCTAAGTCTGAGAATTGCTTATTTTTAAACACCACTTAGCTGTTTTCCGGAGGCCAAAGCTATTGTTCTGTACATCCTATGATTTTGTGCCTTATATCAATTGTGAGCATTTTTCTGCGATCTACATGTTAGTAACAGTTTCATCCATATTAGAGTTCATTTGCTTGATCATCAACAGCTCTAAATTATCTATGAAAATAAAGCAGTTTTTGAGTTCTTCACTTAATAGAACTTAGCATTTTGTGATTTTCGTAGGAACTAATCTACGCATTATCTGAAACTAGTCCAATGGATGAAAATGAAGCTTGTGACATCTACTTTTGGTTCATATAATTTTTACTCATGTTAGGACTTGTCTTGTCGCTGTTTAGGGGCTGTTTAGAGGGCTAGTCAGTGTATTATCAGTGAAGCTAGCTACTGCTACAGTAACTGGACGTTACTGTAGCAGAGCAGCAGCAGAAGAGCAAGCAGCAGCAGGCGAGCGGGAGCAGCAGGAGCAGCATGCGGGCGGCCGATAGGCGGCGGGCACGCGCGTGTGGCCGGGGCACACGTGGGGGGGCTAGACAGGCCGCGAGCGTGAGCGGCTGCGACGCGGCGCTCGCGGTCTTCAGCGGCAGAAGCAGTGCGAAGTGCTGCAGCGGGTGGGTCCAGCGCGGTGGAGCAAGTGCAGCAGCAGCAGTCGACAGGGGAGCTAGGTCGTGCGCGGGGCAACGGCGAGGCGAAGCGGGCATCGCAGGGCAGCGGGGCGCCGGCAGGCAGCCGAGGCGGGCGCGGCAGGCTGCGGGTATGCGCGGGCTGCACCAGAAGGGGACGGGGCGGCGGGCAGCTGGAGTGGCTGCAAGGAGCAGCGAGGCTGCGAGGAGCGAGCTGAGCACGACGCCGTGCTCGGCTAAGCTCGTCGGTGGGTGTGGCCATGGCGACTACGGAGCAGGGGCGGCGTCGAGCTACGGCTACGGCGTACGTCGAGGAGCAGAAGGGAAAGAGGATGTGTGGGGTGCTCACCTAGGAGCACAGGGCGGTTCGGCGAGAGGTTTAGGAGCAGCAGGCGGTTGGAGTGGAGGAAGCCCGCGGCGGAGTAGAGGAGGCAGACGGGGCGGTGGCGTTCCGAGGTGGTCGAAGGGGTTGAGGCGGTGCTGCAGGGCCGTTTTCGGTGTCAAAACCAGCAGATCTCGGGTAGGGGGTCCCAAGCTGTATGTCTAAGGATCGATGGTAACAATGGACAATGGGGACACGATGTTTACCCAGGTTCGGGCCCTCTTAATGGAGGTAAAACCCTACGTCCTGCTTGGTTGTATTCGATGAGTATTGGGGTTACAAGAGTTGATCTACCTCGAGATCGTCATGGCTAAACCCTAGCTGTCTAGCCTATGATTATTCTGATAGCCTCTACAGACTAAACCCCCCAGTTTATATACACACCGGAGGGGCCTAGGGTTGTACAGAGTCAGTTTACAAAGGAATGACAGAGTACATCCGGACGCCAAACTTGCCGTCCATGCATACAGGTGTCCCACCCGCACACGGGGGTTAGTCTTCTGCTTTATCTTCATGGCCCATTAGTCCCCCCATATCGAATAGACCGGACACCCGAGGACCCCCTAATCTAGGACTCCCTTAGTAGCCCCTGAACCAGTCTTCGATGATGATGTGTTCGGCACGCGGATTATCTTCGGCATTGCAAGGCGGGTTCCCTCTCTTGAATACTTTAAGTCAACTTCCTGTATAGAGGAACTGTATCCTGCTCTGCACAATTAATACAACCCTTAGCCACGAAGGCAAGATATCCAAAATAGGAACATTGTCTTTTACTGACAACTTTTTCGGCGAAGAGTCACACTTGACACTTTAACATTTCAAAATGTTTTCACGCCTCCCGTTTCGTGTTTCGATGCCTAGCCCTCATTGACACGTCCCATCAAAACAGAGATCATGCCCGTCCATTACGGCATTCTCATCAATGTGGATTGGGTAACCCAAGCCCGCCTTACGCATGATCTCGTCGTGAACAGGCGAGGTTTATGGCTTGAGAAGGGGATGTTTGGTATTTTCACCGTCTATAAGAGGATAAAGATCAATCCTTTTTCCCCACACCTTCTTCTAGCTCCTGTCTTCCAACCTCCAAGCTCTTGCACCCGCAACTTCGATCTTTCCCACCGCTACCACCCTCCCCAGCAATGGCCGGGTCCGGTTCCAAGGGCAAGTGGGAGGCCTCCTCCGTCACCGAGAAGGACATCAAGGATCTCTAGAGCGCGGGCTATCTATCCACGAATATCGCGCATAGGCTCCCTGACAAAGATCAGGTTATCCCTACTCCGGAGCCTGGTGAGAGGGTCGTGTTCATCCCTCATTTCCTCCGAGGGCTGGGGTTTCCCCTCCACCCCTTCGTCCGAGGCCTCATGTTCTACTACCGGTTAGATTTCCATGATTTAGCCCCAAATTCCTTCCTCCACATATCGGCGTTCATCGTCGTATGCGAGGCTCTTCTCCGCATCCCCCCACACTTCTGTCTGTGGCTCAAGGTCTTCAATCTGAAGCTGAAGGTGGTTGACGGATAGCATGTGGACTGTGGCGGGGCCATGGTAAGCAAGCTCCCCAACGCCGTCTAGCCCAAAGGGGCATTTGTGGAGACATTCAAGGTGTGGCAACAAGAGTCGTTCTACATCACCGAACCCCGCGACGCCAACTGGGCGGCCATGCCTGACTTCAGATCCGGACCCCCCCACGAGACTCACTCATGGACCACCAAGGGCCTTGATTGGGGGTCCAAACCGGAGGTGCAGATGCTACAAAAGCGCATCTCCAACATGTTAGGTGCAAACACCTGTCTCACAAACATGATTCAGGTGACGCTCTTCCGCCGCACTCTTCCCTGCCAACTCCGGGCATCCCCCATGTGGGAGTTCAATCCGGAGGAGCCACGGACCCTGAAGCGCGTCTTCGGCACCACGCACGAAGACATAAGGAAGCAGCTCTTCAAGGCCCAGAAAACGTGGCCGAAGAAGACCGAGGACATCGGACTCGACATCGAGAACCCGGCCTCAGCGGTAAGCATAACTTTTCCGAAGACTTATCCGGTCAATACTTTAGATATAATGTAGATTACCTTGTCTGCCTTCCGTACAGGGCTGTACGGCAAAGGCGGAGCGGATCAATTGTCCGACACCGCTGCCTGAGAACCCGGCCACATCCCAGCTAGCGGAGATGCTGCTCCCGGCGCCCTATCAGGCACTAGAGAAGAAGGCCAAGAAGAAGAACGGCAAGGGGGCCAAGGGCGGCCCCCAACACAAAGGTCCTTCGGACGCAGTGTTCGGAGATACCAAAGCCCTCTCTTCCCAAGAAGAAGACAAGGAAGAAGGGGAGGAGGAGGTGGTGGAAAGGGAATCCCCTCATAAGGGGAAGAAGAAGAAGAAGAAGTGGGCGGCCTTCGAAGACACGGAGGGCGAGGCGCCCAAGAGAGGGAAGGTGACCCTCCCGGACAGTTTGGACTCAGAGTCCGAACAAGTCCCCAAGAGACCTCCCAGGGTGAAGCCCCTGGCGAATCGAAATATTTAGAAACTTACTCATTTATCTTCGGACTACTTGCTTCCGTTGTATAGGTTATTTCTGTTATTCTCCTTTCAGCCCTCCCCGTGAGCTTCCGCAAACCCCATTATCGGAGGGGAACTCTCTGCCACCCGAAATGGCAGAGAGTGACACGCCGCCACGAGCCCCCTCGCCTATCACCACGGAGGACATCGAGGTGTCGTCCCGAAGGACCTCTCCTGGCAGAGGGAGGGCGAACGAGGCCGTCGAGAAAGCGCCCGAGGTTAATATCTCGGTCGCCGAAGACCTAGGGGAGGCGACCCCTATCACAACCGACGGGGGGGACCCCCAACAATCCGGGCCCCAGCCGGACACCATTCCGGAGACCAACACGGCTCTGAGATGGGATAAGCAGCCCCCTTTGAAAGAGGGGGGAGGAGCATCAGCTCCATCGACGGCCTCCACTAATCGAGAGGCGCCCAACGCTCTGGAGGAAGCACTGCAGCGTGCTTCCATCGAGGCAGAGCACCGCACCCTGATGGGTGCGGTGGTGCAGAAGGTTCAGTATGCTAAGAGCGGACTGAACGAAGCCTTCACCAGCCTACTGACAGGCTTTGAGGTATGCGACATAATGTTCTAAAAACTTTTCATATAGAGGAATATACTTGTGTACAGACAGTAGCCCCTGAGGTTCTGTTCGGTTAAAAGAAACTGGACAGAGGATCCATATAGTATTCGGGAGAGTTAACCTGTTGTGCTGTTATTGTAACAGGCTTCCTTGTTGGCGGCAACCGCCCGGGCCGCAGAAGTTTCCAAACTCAATCGGAAGCTTCAGGTGGCCGATGAGGAAATCGATTGCATTAATAACCAGTTCGATGAGACGCAAGGTATCCGTATAATGTTAAAAGTTTAATTTGATATCAGAAGTGATATGTATATTTAGAGATTAACTCATGGAACGCCTTGATTACAATAACAGCTGGCGCAGCCGAGGTCGAGACCCTCAAAGGCGCCCTTGCCCAGGCCAAAAAAGAGGCGGAGGCGAATAAGGCAGCCGCTGACAGGGCGGTTGCTGAACTAAAGACCGTGCAAGATGCCCGCCACCAACACGAAGCTCGGGTGGCCGAAGTAGAGCAGGAGTTGAAGGATGCCATCAGCAAATGCGAAATTTTGGAGCAGAAGACTTCGGACCAGTCGACCGAGCTTGCCAAGGGTCTCCATGATGCCAAAGAGGCGCGGATCGAGTCCCGGAGTGCTCGTGAAGAGATCCATCAGGCGAGGCAGATAGCGGCTGATAAGGCCTTTCTTTTGCAGAGTATCTTTGGAGGTCAGAGGTTTGCTTTGCTCACCCGACTATGGAGTTCTCCAGGCATGTTTGCGGATCTTCCGAGGAGTGTCGCCGATGCCGCACAGTTCTTCCGAGCCCAGGAGGGGAACTCGACCGAGAAGGTGTTCTGGTCACAATTTCTCGTGCCGGAACACCCGACGCCTATGAATGACCAGCTGAAGCAGCTGACGGAGTAGCATAGGGTGGCAGGTTTGGCCATGAAGTACCTGATTGTCCAGCTCTGGCCGGCCGAGCCAATCCCTAGTAGCTACTTCAGTTTGGTGAAGGGGCTTGTTGATGCGCGGCCTTGGATTGATGCATTGAAGCGCTCGGCCTGCATAGAGGGTGCCCGGATGGCCTTCACCCGCGTCAAGATGAAATGGGCAAAGATGAAGGCCACCGAAGTGGCAACCGCAGGCCCGCCCAAAGGCAAAGATCACTGGAAGCCGGTGAGGTACTTCGATGACGTCCTAGAAGTAGCCCGAGTGATAGAGGGTCAATGCTCTAAGGACGTAATATTTGATTTAGTGTGTTCGGGTTGTACAAACAATGTGATGAATCCATGCTGTTTATATATCTATGTTAGCACCTTTTGTTTCAAGAAATTTTTCCTCCTCTGCGCCCGTTTATTGTATTATTTCTGAAAGTTGCCAGTCGTCAACTTCGGCCCCCATGTAGATGCTACAGTGGTGTTCGGTGTAACGCGTGACCACACTTTATCCAATGTCTTTGTCCGTAAAGGAGGTGTCCGCGTGGTGAATCAGGCAATCAGACTATGCGGCTTTATTACTTTCACTTAGCCATAGGAGTTTGACTGTGGAGCTAAGTACTAGCCCCTGGTGCGTGTGCGGCTATCCGGACTACGGTGCCTTTTCCACGCGGCTGGACGAAGACCAGCCCCTCAAATAACATGGAGTGAATCGCTAACGATTTGTAGTATAGTACTAAGTTGCCGAATCGCCGTCCAGCTCGCGCTTATCATGACAGTCAGTTTTCAACTTTCTCTACTGAGGTACTTGACCGGACGAACCAGAAATACAATCGCAGTAGTTCTCTCTTTACCACCTTAGCCGAACGAGCGGAACGTAAGGTCATAAGCACAGGAGCCGGGCAACCCAACTATAGACCAAAGACATGATTCGGAGCCGATGCATATAATGCAATATCCGGGACGCCGAATAGTACCCTATAGGTGTTCGGACTTTGAAATGTGCAAGACTGAATACAGCCTCCGGTGTTAAGGCCGGACTAAAGCACGTGTGGCAGTCTGAAGTAGGGAGGGCATACAGATCACAAAATAAATGAGTGCCAAACAAAAGTGGTGATCAACTGCTTCCTTTACACCCTGATGAGTACAGATAATGCTATAAATATCGAGTCTATTTTACATGCCAAAAGTTTTCACAAGCAAAAGGTTTACACAGGGCTTAAAAGTAGTGGTTTGAAGATCCCAATGGCGCCCTGCCGCACGTCTGCGCCGTTTCTCCTTTGTGGGAAATCCTTTAAGAGGAGGAGGTGATGGTCATTTGTAAGAAAGAGGGACCTGGAAAAGAGCCTCCGTAGATCAGGTAGGTTTTTTTAACGAACCAATAGTGAAAAAAAAGTTGAGGTCCGAATAGGGTCAAACCGTACTATGGACCTTTTCCGCAGTGTGCCTCCGGCGCTGCCCAAGGTATTTTAAGAGCGTAGTTATGTACGTGCGGTACGTATGCCGCAACCTTATGGGGCGGTCGGTGGAGGCTAAACTGCTATTTAAGCTCCGGCACCACCGGGCTATCGCATTGTAGTGCGGATCGGACTCGCTTAACAGAGTCATGGGTCCTGATGACCGATGGGTTGTCCGGCTTGATGAGGCCACCTTTTACTTCGGCTGGTAGGGCCGCAGTATGCTCCTCAGTACGGAGGGAGCACTCCATATTCCCATTTACCGTGATGACACCATCAGGTCCAGGCATTTTGAGATTCAGATAAGCATAGTGCGGGACCGCATTAAAGCGGGCGAAGGCCGTTCGTCCGAGCAGTGCATGATAATCGCTGTGAAAAGGTACGATGTCGAAGATAAAGTCTTCGCTTCGGAAGTTATCTGGAGAGCCGAATACGACTTCTAGTGTTACGGAGCCCATGCAGCGGGCCTCCATGCCAGGTATCACTCCTTTAAGGTATTGTTGCTAGGTTTGATTCTTGACGGGTCGATACCCATCTTGCGGACAGTATCCTGGTAGATCAAGTTGAGGCTGCTGCCGCCATCCATAAGGACTCTAGTAAGATGGTATCCGTCAATGATAGGATCGAGTACCAGGGCCGCCAAACCTCCGTGACTGATACTGGTTGGGTGGTCCCTACGATCAATGGTGATCGGACAAGCCGACCATGGGTTGAGTTTTGGGGCGACAGGCTCTACGGCGTAGACCTCCCTTAACGCGCGTTTGCGCTCCTTCTTGGGGATGTGGGTGACATAGATCATGTTCACCGTTTTTACCTCGGGGGAAAATTGTTTCTGTCCCCCGGTGCACGGTGGGCGAGGTTCATCATCGTCCTCACTTGGAGGTCCTTTCCCCTTATGTTCGGTGTTTAATTTACCGGCCTGTTTGAAAACCCAGCAGGGTTGGCAGGCTTGTCAGTGGTGCCATGAATCTGGCAGGTTCGATCCAGTATCTTGTCCAAGTTGGATGGACCGTCCCTAGTACCTTTGAATGGCTTCTTCCCCTGACCGGGTTTAGAGCCACTGAATCCGGCGTTTACCGCTGTATCCTCTATTTCTTCGTTGTTGTTCCGGCGCTTGTTTTTGCTGTGTCGTGGCCTTCCATTGCCGTCCCAGGCTTTAGAAGTGTCGGGGTCACTGGTACTGTTGCTTCTACGAGCCAACCAGCTATCTTCGCCCGCACAGAAGCGGGTCATGAGTGTAGTAAGAGCTGCCATGGTCTTCGGCTTTTCCTGACCTAGGTGTCGGGTGAGCCATTCGTCACAGACGCTGTGCTTAAATGCCGCTAAGGCCTCGGCATCCAGACAGTCCATGATTTGGTTCTTTTTAATTAAGAACCGATTCCAAAGTTTGGGAGCGGACTTCCCGGGTTGCTGAATTATGTGACTCAGGTCATCCGCATCCGGTGGCCGGACATAAGTGCCCTGAAAGTTGTCCCGAAAAGCATCAGCTAAGTCTTCCCAGCTTCCAATGGAGTTCTCTGGGAGGCTATTCAACCAGTGCCATGCTGGTCCTTTCAGCTTTAGAGGGAGGTATTTAATGGCGTGGAGATCGTCTCCGCGAGCCATGTGAATGTTGAGAAGAAAATCTTCAATCCATACTGCGGGATCTGTCGTTCCATCGTATGGCTCGATGTTTACGGGTTTAAACCCTTCCGGAAACTGGTGCTGCATTACCTCATCGGTAAAGCACATGGGGTGCACGGCGCCTCTATACCGGGCGATGTCGCGATGGAGTTCAGATGACATCTGTGTTCCGGGCAGACCCCGGGTTTGGCTATGTTTGTCGTTCCAGGCTTGGTGGCCGTTATCACGTGCTGGAGCATGTCCTCTTGATCCATAGATTGATCTGGTCTGGTCGGCTCTATTGGTCAGGTCCTGACATAGGTCGTACGTGTAGCCCGGAGCCGCTGTCTCCTTGCCTCTACGGCGAGGGGGCGCGGGCTGATGTTCGGCATAATTGGCCATTTTGTCCCGTCCATGTGGTGGTCGGTCTGGCTGATCGGCATGATTGTATTTTGACGGTATTGGCTCAAAGGCCTCCTCGTCAAATTGTGGCAGTAGCCTGCGCTTAGGACAGCTCTTTGTTTGATGCTCAAAGCTGTATCCCTCTTCGGCGGCCAGGACCTTAGTCCATCTGTCGTTGAGTGTATCCTCTTCGGCTTGAATCTGATGCAGTTTCCTTTTCAGGCTCCGTGCAGTGGTGATCAGCTGTCTCTTGAAGCGTTCTTGTTCGAGGGGTTCCTCTGGGATGATGAAATATTCGTCACTGAGGCTAATATCCTCATCGGAGACAGGTAAGTAGTTACTATCTTCCGAATCCCCGTGATCGGCAAGTTTGTCGGGGTTGACTTAACCCTCTTCCATCTTATCCTGCTCGAACACAGGCTCAGCAGGGTGGTCGGAGTCTTCGGCATTGTCTGGAGTGTCATTATCTCCGGTGCCGGTATTCTTTTCCCTCGCCCGACGCGATCGTGAGCGGCGCCGATGACGCCGGTGTTTTGGTGGTTCGTCGATGGGCTTCTCCTCATCTGGATCTTGAGTGCCATCGTCGTCCTTCTTTTCAGGCGTGTCCACCATATATACATCATAAGTAGAAGTGGTCATCCAACGCCTATTGGTGGGCGGATTTTGGCCTGGTTCAACTACGACATCGTCGTCCGTGCCATCGATGTCTTCGGAGGCATAATCTAGCATGTCGGTTAAATCCTCGACAGTGGCTATTAAGTGGGTGGTGGGTGGGACACAAAATTCCCTACTCTCAGCCCCCAGTTCAAGCTGGGTGTAGTTAGGAGGTGATGCTTCCGTGATGGCAAGAGATTGCAGTAGGTCCAGTCTTTCATTTAAGAGAGAAAGCTGGACAGGCGTCTGAGGATCTGCGGAGCTAGGTTCGGTAATAACCACTTGACAGAGCCCGATAGACGCAGACCTCGAGAGTTCGGAGTTGACGTCCAGAGGCGAATCCGGCTTCTCAATGACAGGGAGAGTCCCGTTTGACTCCGGGTTCACCGACGGCATGGTTGCATCTGGGTCTTCGGCTAGAAGCTCCATAATGGGAGAGAGTCCGGCAGGGTTCACCCCCCCGTCTTCGGACGAAGTGTTCCGCTCCGGATCTAAGGCCAGGGCAGACATGATAGTCGATCCCTGGACAGGATCTGATAGCCGATCTGAAGGGCCTTCTTTGTATGGGTGGGGAGCGGCGGCCGAGGCCATGAACCCATCGAAGATTAGATCTCCTCGGATATCGGCGATGTAGTTCAAACTTCCAAACCTGATCTGGTGACCAGGGGCGTAGCTGTCGACCTGCTCAAGGTAACCAATCGAGTTGGCACGTAGTACGAAGCCGCCCAACACAAAGAGTTGACCAGGGAGAAAAGTCTCCTCAGAAACAGCATCATCGTTGATGACAAGGCGAGCCATCGATCCTTCTGTCGACAACACAACATAACTCTCAATGAAAGCACCAATGTCGATGTCAAAAACGGCAGATCTTGGGTAGGGGGTCCCAAGTTGTATGTCGAAGGATCGATGGTAACAATGGACAATGGGGACACAATGTTCACCCTGGTTTGGGCCCTCTTAATGGAGGTAAAACCCTATGTCCTACTTGGTTGTATTTGATGAGTATTGGGGTTACAAGGGTTGATCTACCTCCAGATCGTCATGGCTAAACCCTAGCTATCTAGCCTATGATTATTCTGATAGCCTCCACAGATTAAACCCCCCAGTTTATATACACACCATAGGGGCCTAGGGTTGTACAGAGTCGGTGTACAAAGGAAGGAAAGAGTACATCCGGACGCCAAACTTGCCGTCCACGCATACAGGAGTCCCACCCGGACACAGGGGGTAGTCTTCTGCTTTATCTTCATGGCCCATCAGTCCGGCCCATATTGAATAGACCAGACACCCAAGGACCCCCTAATCCAGGACTCCCTCAGCCGTCCCGGCCCGATCTCATGTACGAGGGGGAAAGCGTCCGCGACGAAGATGAAGGAGCCAGAGGCCCTGGACGCGGTGACGCGGCTCGGGGTGCCGGTGGCCGCGTTAGGTGCGGCGGCGTCGACGAGCATGCTTGGGCTCATGTGGGAGGAAGAAGAGGCGAGCGGGTGGGGAAGAGGGGAGGTGCTAGGGTTTGTTCGGGGTCGAGGGAGATGCCCTTATCCCCTCCCAAGCGCCCCTGTAGAGCCAGACGTCGGCCATCCGGCCATTCCGCCGCCGGATGGCTGCCACGCATAGGCCGTGCCTCTGTAGCGGGAAGTTCGGGATAGGCCAGGTGGGTTGGGCTGCCTAGCTCCTGTTCATAGTGGGCCTAAAGTGCACTGTGCAATTTCAGCTTCTTACTTTTTTATAAAAAGATAGCTACTAGTTTCTATATTTATCTCAGTGTCCAAACGAATTTAGTTCTACATGATATCTTACATATAATTCAAATAGAATATTTTGGAAGCTACACAGAAGCTTAGTTGTTGTTGGAGCATTTATTAATTTTCTAGGGATTATTTGGTGAGTCAAAGGATGTTGGTTTCAACATGACAAATGATGAGGGGAAATTAAAGAATAATGCGAACATTTTATTTTTTATTGTTTGAAGTAATAATAATTTGACTTGTCTCTTAAATCTGAATTTGAGGTCGGTTTGTAACAAAGTGATGATTAGCAAAAATAAATTATGATGATGTGGCACCATTAACCGGAGTTTACGGTGGCATGACACCCGGGGTGTTACAAATCTCCTCCACTACAAGAAATCTCGTCCCAAGATTTAAATGGGGAAGTGAATGGTAACTTCGGGAGAACTGACCCTTGTAGGGTCGATTATCTGGTGAACAATTCAGGGAATGTGGCAGAAGTATCTCTCGAGTTGAAACTTAAGAAAACATCGAGAGCAAAATATGAAGGTACAATAGGAAGTTTCAAGCGAATGGACAAACGATCGATACCTGAACAGAGTGTGAGAAGGTGGTTCAGAGCATCGGGAATAGATCTTCTCTCGGAGGGTGGCTCGAGATAACACACAAAGTTAAGACCATATGATACTTCGGAATCAAGGATGTACAGGAGAGTCAGGTTCCGATCCAGTGGAACTGTGGGGGGTGTCGATCTAAAGTAGGGAGAACGGTGACATCTTAACGGTCACGACATCAAGGTATGTCAGAGGATAGTCTGTCAGTTACGTCGGTAACCACGTTGGTTCCAAAGGCGAGGGACGAAGAGAACAATTTTCCTGCTCGTTAAAACAAGGCAGACCAATAAGCAAAGTTCTCGTCCATCGGTGGTTACCGGAATGTCATCCACAATAGTAACAGGGTCTTACTGTCAGAGTTGTACACCGAGTCATTTACATAAGCACGGAATTATCACTGCTCAGATCATATGGATCACAAGAAAGATTAAACAAACCAATGGAAAGGAAAATGAAATTATCAGATTAAACAGACCAATGGAACGGAAAAAATGTGTCTACACACAAGAATTGGGAGTACATCCTTCCCAAGAAAAAGCGGAGCACGATATACATGATAGGACAGCAAGTTCAAAAGTATTTAAACAAAGGGACGAGGGAAGAATCATGATATTACCCACACCATGGTGTTTGTATAATTGATCAAGAAACATTCAGCAAGGTGCTTCCAATGTTATGGTTGATATTCAGAATACCACAGTCATGCTTTGAGGTAACATTAATGTGGTGTTTTAAGCAAGGGTTGGATCCGAAGATCACAAGAGATATGAAGGAACAATTTCAGGAATAACAAGGAACTCAATGTATGAGCAAAACATCATTAGGTGAGTGTTGGAGGAAGTCAAGGATGTGGTCGATGATAACACAAATCATCGAGGGCCAGGGATGGTATTTCTAGCCATGAATTCGATTGATATCCTGGAAGAGCATCAGAATGATGATGATGATCGCGACACATTTGTCGAGAGATTTCATGAAGATGTATTCAATCGGCGATGACATCAAGTCAAAGGAATGGTGATGCGAAAGGTTAATGGAACTACGGATACGGCGCAAGCTCGAAGTCAAGCTTGTTGTTTGAGGTGAAATGATAAGATGAGGAAGATCGACGTAAGCTTAGCTCATCGTCGGAAATTGTGCTCGGGAAAGAAGGACCAGGTAGCACAGTTAAAATTTAGCACGATAGGGATATAGCCGATCAGGCTAGAAATGACTGGAAGGATTATTAAACTCGTAAGCAATGAAAATTACTTAGAGTTATCGAATTGTAGTGCGGAATCGATTCACTTACCAATGTGCTCGGGATATTGGAATTGGTGATCAATAGTAGTTCGACGAAGAACTCATAAGAAGTTATGTAGTTCCTGCGATATTCCCGAGATACCACGGGGTAACACTCAAGGATAAATCAGGATAGAGGTTGGGCGGGCATATTGGTTTGCCAAAGACAAGTGCTTTAGCTTGTCCGCGAAATGGGATCAAAGAAGAACAATCATGGTCGGGACCACGATTGCAAAGGATCACTTCACAGATACAAGATAAACTTATTCCAAGGAAAATAATTATTTTTCGAGCAGCTCCCATGATGAGTTCTACATCGGGTCCATGGGCATGAACAGAAAGGTTCAAGGTTGACTCCCACTTCTTCAATGCATAACCTTTCATTTACTCCTCGTTTTCAAAGAAATTGTAGTGCGAAAGATTTATCTGGCGTAACACCAGTAGTGAGTGACCCGTAGAAGTTTCTAGGTTCTCGCAGATGACAGAAGCTTAGATACAACCCATCGGGACATTTTACGAATCTATACAACCATCAACCAAAGCAAGGGATATGAGTTCGAAAGAAAAGTGTCGAAGTCAAAGCAGATGATACAATTTACCGAAGCTTTTTGTATCAGGGAAGAACTCACAAGGTTATTGAATACGAGGGACACTGTCGGGTATAATCCAACAGGGATTTGGCGGTCCACAAGGGATCTGATGTGAGTAACGGTACTCAACCAGAAGAAGAAAGAATGCAAAGGCATCGGATTATAGAATCATCTGAATAAGCCGCAGCTTAAATATGAAGGGTTTATGATTCCAAAATCGGGGAATCAGAGGCAGACGCTGTAACCGAAGGATGAATAAGTTGTATTGAACTCGATGGACAATCGATTGCAACTTGATTAGCCGAGAACCAACTCATGTCCAGATTGACACCTGAGCCGGAAGGACGAGTTCTAGGAATCGACTGATGATTGCGAACATTCGCAGCATATTGATTCAAGGGATTCAAAATGGTAATGGCAAAGGATGTTGACAGGGATTAGTAGACATAAGGAATTAGCCATAGTGCAGGCATGCAAGAATTTCAAGAGCAATAGGTTGCAAAGGAATCTCGGAAAGTCAGATAGTATTTCAATGTATTTTGGGAATCACAAGAACAACTGGGGCCGAACGGACCTCGGGTTAGTATGAGGATTTATTCGTAGGTGTGTTCAGGCGGAAATGAACTGCAAGGCAGTAGGTTTAGAGAATTCTCGAAATGTCGGATAGTATTTCGATATGTTGGATGGAACAAAAGAGTAACTGGAATGAATATATGTACGACAAGTGGAAGTAGTTATACGTCAGGATTTATCATTGGTCAGGAACTTGGCTAGCAGGACTCCGGGAATCCGTCCTGTAGCAGGCTAACAGGACTCCGAAAGACACCGCGTGACGTTTCCCCGAAGGGACAGACACAGGATCGAGGAAGGACACATGCCAGCCAGTCTAAGTGTTCCGGAGCAGTAGCAAGCTAACAGGACTCCGGTAAACCGGGCTGTAGTGGACTACCAAGGCTCAGTGGAAGCACCAGACTACATTTCCCCATAAGAGAGGCTACCAAGGATAAACAACTAGGTTGTCAGATCCCACACATACCAAGCATTTCAATCATACACACAATATGCTGGATATGGGCAAATACAACATGGCATCACAACAAGACTCTACGACTCAGAGTATTTATTCATTAGGCTCTGAGGAGCCAAGTATTACAAACATGGGTCTCATGACCCAACATTCAGAGCATACAAGTCAAAACACATGCGGAAGCCTATCATGTCTGAGTACAGACATCTACAAATGAAAAGGCTGAGAAGCCCGACTATCTACCAGATCCTGGCGAGGACACAAGATCATAGCTGAGGTAACAAGCTAAACGTCGAAGTCCACGTGGAACTACTAGCGAGACTGTAGTCTCTGTGCAAAACATAAAATAGGCAAACGTGAGTACAAATGTACCCAGCAAGACTTACATCAGAACTATCTACATATGCATCGGTATCAACAAAGAGGGTGGTGGAGTTTAACTACAGCAAGCCAGCTTTGACTCAGTGGCTATCCTGAACTATGAATGCTGGTAACTCTTTTGAGGTGGCGCACACGAGTCCACATATTCACCATATCAATACACCACTATGGATCTGCTCCCGTCTCCCTACGAGAACGCCATCCATGGCACTCACGCTTATCTTGCGAGTTTTAGAGTATCCACTTTCACTTGTCTATGAACTATACAGGCAACCCAGAAGTCCTTCACCGCGGACACGGCTATTCGAATAGATCATATTAACCCTGTAGGGGTGTACTTCTTCACACACGCTCTCGCCACTTACCACCATGTACACATCGTGTATCTCGGCATCCTTCAAGCGGAAGCCTGGCGAGGGAGTCGGCCACGACCTGACTAACCACACAAGTCTCTAGTCCAGGTTTATCGCCTATTCGGGTTCCATCCGCGAGGAGATCCGGCCGGAGTTTCGCTCACAGCCCCAAACGATGTGTGCAGGGTTCCCGAGACACCAAACGGGCGCCCGGTACACCGTGCCACGGTGTATCTACCGCAACATAGCCCACCCCTAGGGTTAGCGCTACGCACGGCCCCCAACACATATCCTACAAACACCAGAAACTAGTTGCAACTCCTGGACAGAGAACAAGGGCGGCTAATAAGTCGAGAGAGTCAATTAAGGATCCCAATGTGTGGTAGTAGCTGTTCATGGATCACAAACACAGAACTCAGTTCCTGAGGACGGCTTCAATGAGACAACACACCATGTACTCCTACATGGCCTCTCACCAATACCATTACCAAATTGTGTTCACACACTTAGCTCTCAACAGCAGGACATGTTCACACACCTCTGAATCATCCCCGATGAATCAGACCTGACTCGACTCTAAGCAGTAGCAGGCATGACAAACAAGCATAGATGAGTAGGCACATCAGGGCCCAAACAACTCCTACTCATGCTAGTGGGTTTCATCTATTTACTGTGGCAATGACAGGTCATGCAGAGGAAAGGGGTTCAACTACCGCAGCATGTAACAGTTGAATCGTTGTTGTCCTAATGCAGTAAAAGAGAGCAGAAGCGAGAGAGTGGGTTTGTATCGGAATGAACAAGGGGGTTTTGCTTGCCTGGCACTTCTGAAGATAATATAGTTCTTCATCGGTGTCCTCGAACACGTCGTTGGAACCACGTGTACTGAGAGGGAGCAACCACCGGCAAACACAAGAGGAACCACAATCAATGCAATGCACATTCATATGAATGATATGTCATATTAATGTACTGAATTGACCTAGTGCAACAGTTAGTCATATTCATTGAAGTGGAATTCAAACCTATAGCAAATTCCAACTCCAAAACTAATTACTATTTATTCCATAATCATGAATTGTCCTATTCAGTGAGGTTAACTTGTTCAAACATGCATGAAAATACCATATTCAGATTCTTTGGATTTTTCTGATCATTTTTCATATATAATTTATTTCATTCTGAGCTATAGTTTATTTTCTATGAATTTTAGAAGTTTTGGACATTTTCTGGAATTTCTGATTATTTTAAATCCAGAAAATGATTTACTGCGTCAGCATGACGTCGGTGTGATGTCAGCAGGTCAACGGAGACGGTCCAGGTCAAACCTGACCAGTGGGTCCCATTGGTCAGTGTCACGGTGCTAGTTAGGGTCACTGACATGTGGACCCAGTCACTGGCCACATCAGCATGGTCAATGCTGACGCGTGGGGCCACTGTGATTAGTTAATACTAAGCAGAAACTAATCTAAGTTTAATTAGTCAGTGGGGCCCTGCTGTCAGTGTCACTAGGTGTTGACTAAGTGCGTCATTAGCCCTAACTAATCTGCCACATCACCCTCACTGGAGTTACGCCGGCGGCGACCAAAACGCGGCGGAGGTGCACTGGAGAGGCTCGGGTTTCGCCTACAGGCCACCGTTTGACGCGCGGAAGGGCGCGTTTGAAAGAGGGAAGCGAGGCGCATCTGTGGGTGGCCGTGGTTCGAGTGGGGGTGGACGGAGTCAACGGCGGCGAGCTCTTTTGCGGCCGCCGGAGTTCGAGCGTGCACCGAAACGGGGCTATGGAGCATGGCGTGAAGATCTGGTGGGTGTGCTCGGCTCCTGGGAGTTCTCTGAGTGCAGCAGTGGGCTCGGACGCGTGCTTGCACGGCCGTAGTCGTGGTGGCGACATGACCGGCGGCGAGGAGTTGTCGGCTCCGATGGCCACGGTGGCTAGAAGGCGCGGACGAGCACGGGGAGAGAGGGGAAAGAGGCAGGGGCTCACGGCGAATCCAGCAGAGGCAACGGCGAGGCCAGGGAGAGACTGGAGCTCGCGAATCCCCGAAGAGTTCGCCGGCGGCTAGAGGTTGAAGACGATGTCGGGGACGACGCTGCAGGGCTTCCGGCGGGGCGCGGCTCGGTGGAGAGGAAGAGGGGGTCGAGGCGGAGTCTCTGAGCGCATCGACGAGGCGAGGCAGTGGCTGTGGCCACGGCGGTGCTCGTTGGCGGCGACGGCTGCGCTCATCGCGGGTGAGAGAGAGGGGCAGAGGGGAGAGGGGCCACGGGGAAGAGTGAGAGGGGTCAGGGGGTTGCGTGGCGTCTCTGTGGCGTCGTCTAGGCGCACCGGGGAGGAGCCAGGCAGGCAGGGAGGGAGGAGGTGGCCGGCGCGGTGCGGGCACGCGCCTCCGTCCTCCTGGCAGGAGGTAGACGACAGGGGAGGGGCCAGGTGGCTGGGCTGGCCAGGTGGGCTTTGGTGGGTGCCTGGTAGGTATCTTCTCTCTCTCCGCTTTTCCTATTTTAGTTTCTGTTTTCTATTATTCTGTAGTCTTTAGGGCTTTATTAAAAATAACAAAACAATCTCAAAATTAATGAAACTGCTCAAGGCTACTCTTTGGAATAATTCCAACAGTAAACATTTTAGTTCATGAATATTTGGACATTTAAAATATTATATAGCATTTAAATGCCCAAATGCAAATAGCATATGATTTAATTCAGTGACCTTAAGATGACCTCGAAAATTGTGAACCAATTTTGTCAGAGGTTCTAACCCAAGACAAAAAGGATGGACATTTTAGAAGGGCATTTCAGGTTCATTGAAAAAGATTTTAGTAAACCCTAGTTTTTTCCAGGGGGGGCAGGGGGTTCTATCATCCCCATTTCATGTTTCTGGAAAAGTTTAAACATGATGCAACACTCTAATGCATGAACTAGCTAGGGTGTGACAACTCACCCCCACTCAAAAGAATCTCGTCCCGAGATTCAAGCGTAGGGTAAGATGAAGGGGGAACGCAAACTAACACAATCTTCACAATCCAGGTTGCATCTCATAAGAACGTTGATTCGATCACCATCTTTGTCTCGATGTCTTGCTCTGAGAACTCTAACTAACATGACAACGAGAGGAAAGGGAAAACTCTAGAAGGATCGATCTTCTCGAAGATCGAACAACTCAGGATCAACTCACGGAATGGGACATAGCAACATCTCTCGAGCTGGGACATGAAGCACACATCCAAAGGGATGGAGTGAAGCAGATGACGAAGGTTCACTAGGTAGACAACAATTTCACGCTTAACAAGGTGGTGAACGGTTGTCAACGTAGCGAGGATTTGAGTTGCCATGATACCATAACGAGACACCTTAGAAGAGGTGACTCATAGAGTTATTTCCTTAAGTGGCAAAAAGAATTACTTTTGATACAGAGATCAATAAAATTCTCTAAACCAGCCTAAGGCAATCACAATCGAACATTTGAAGGAGTTCCAGAGATTGACATAGTCGTACTAGGATGAATGATGTGGACTACCTTGTTGAAGACAACGCAATGGATGATTTTTGCTTATCACCGGAAATGGGTGGAACCCATGGTAGGATGGCACCACGACAGGTGCAGGCTGGGAACAAAATGCAAATGCTGGGAATGATTCTCGTAACTGGGGAGAAGCTCATCAGAAGAAAGTGATTCCACTATTTGAATAATTATAGCATAATCGAAGGAACTGGGAGCACATGAATTCCTAGGGAGCAACTTCTAGAATAAGTCGCACGAAATCCTCATGGAGAAGATGGTAAAATTGCTCAATCAAGATACTACAATGATAAATCTCCCGGCTAGGTTTGTCAGCCAGAACATCAACCTTGTCGGGACCTACATCATAGATCTTGGAATAGCTCCAACCATAATATCTGCCTGAGATTCAGATCTGGTTGGTAACGGAATATTTCCAGACTCATCCAGTCTAAAG
This sequence comes from Thinopyrum elongatum, assembly GCA_011799875.1. NCBI lineage: Eukaryota > Viridiplantae > Streptophyta > Magnoliopsida > Poales > Poaceae > Thinopyrum > Thinopyrum elongatum. The sequence continues at coordinate 715,110,465 of CM022298.1, forward strand.
AGAAAAATGAAAGTTTGCAACACAAATCGACGAGATGGCGTTGTGAGATTCTCGGGGAGTGAACTACGATAGCAAGCTCCAAAACATGAGCTGGTTCTGCTACATACATGTGAGCACGTTGTCCAAGACAAGCATGACCACGTAGTAGTCTTACAACGAAACACTACCGAGTTCTGGTTGGGAACCATCATTGCGGAGAGCGAAGTTCTGTGCATGTACCTTTGGGTCCTTAAGGATTAGCACTTAAGAACTTCTTTTCTTTGAACAAATCAATCAGTGGCTTTGTGTGCTAGGAACACATATGGAGTGGAGGCGGCCAACCTATCAAACCATAGAGCACTTTGCACGTGCATGACTAACTTGGGATGATTCCAGAGGAGGCAAAAAAACTTTCTCGAATTCACTGCGGCACCTTGCATCGAATGCACATGAATTAGAGGAAGTCACTTCTTTCATCCAAACATATGCTCCATGAGCTAGCATGAAGAAATGCTTACAAAAGTTTCCAATACTAACTTAAATGTTCAACATGAATCATGGACAAGATAAGGATGTTGTAGATGGGCTCAACAAAAATTTATCAAGATTCCCATAAGATGGGGTTACATGATTATGTGAACAAGATGATAGCATGGGTCAGACCAAAAGATATAATGGTGTATGCCCGAGGAAACAACTACGGATAAGACAACATTACGAACATCGTTGGTTCTGATTTGATTTGATGATAGCCCATACTCAAATCAAAGTTTGGATAAGATAATAGGTCCAACAATTGATCACAAGGATCAATCAATGAAAGTATCATCTTTCTTCAACACACACACACGAGGATATCCCTTAGGAATGAACTGAGTCAGACAAGCTCTCATCTTCCAACTCTCCAAGTTGTTGTTTAGCTTAACCAACTAGCTCAGGGTATCCGACACAGATTCTTGGAGAAAGGGTGGTTTACAAGAAACCAACTTGATCAAGAGCTCAACATAGCGGTCAGGTGACAACCTAGTAGCACTTCCGAGAAGATATTCGGAAAGTCACGAACCACCGATAAGTAACTAAGCTCGAGAACAATCTTGCTTTTCAGGGCAAGACGATGTGATCAAATAAGCAAGGGATTGACATAATCCTAACTCATTGATCGAAGGGTGCACCAGAAATATGGACTAGGTGGCACGATCAACCTTAGGGTGATGATTCAACAATCAACACGCTAAGAATGAGATTATTGTCCATTAACTACCAACCAACGGGGTTGCTAGGAGTGTTTATTTCACACATCACGATTCCCTTGTCGGTATTCCGGTTCCAACAACACGGAGACCGAGGAATGAAGAACTATGGCGAGAAGTATCACTTCGTCAAGAATTCATAAGAGGTTGTGCAATTTTCATGACATTCTTGACATAGGACGGTAATACTTCAGGGTAGAACAAAATCAAAAGCTGGATTGGCATTTTGATCTGTGGAGCACAACTATTTTGACAAAATCCGGGATATGGATGAGGTACTGGAGTTTGTTTCTCCTAGTCATTCCGGAATAGAACGGCTTGACGGACCACAAGAATAATAGGCATTGATAACACGAATGCACATTTACTCCTGACTATCAATTGATAGACGAAGGTCGGAATACAACTGGAAAAGGACAACTCAAAGGAACATATCACTTTCTGAGTTGTTGATGCATAGATTAGTATGTCAAACTGAGTTCAACATATTTCTTCCGGATAACCCATGCAGAAAGGTAGAACTGGCAGAGTCACAATTACGAATGGAGAACTCCTCAAGAGTACTCTGATTGTGATCTTTCGGTTCAACGAGGAACTTCTGCCATAAGTAGTTCATGGTATTTGGAAGAAGGATATACCACGAACCTCAAGGACTATCACCAAGGTTACTAATATCTTAAGGGAACTAGCAAACACTAACAACATGAAGTAGGGTGAATCTTGGGCTCAAGAACCCAGAATAGAATGCCTACTAACTAAATGGCATCACGGGATGCTTTCGGGAATAATGGCCAGAATCATCACACGGAGGATACAAAGCATTGCTAGATTACTAAGTGGTTCTCTAAGACACCTAGGGTCATAACAATAGCTCCAACATATATGTCGAGGCAACAGAGTACCTCAACTCACTGATTGGTGTGGTTAAACTGGCCCAAAGAAACATCGGGAACGGAAAGAAGCGATTTGCAAATGCATCAGACTATTTAGAAACCTGGGATGACTCGGACAGCATAACGGCTGTAAATGCTCAAAAGATTTGAGACATCCTGCAATTGGTGGCATAACCACTTAGCAACACAATATCAAGGTTCTGAGATCAACTAGCAACACACAAAAGTAGTAGGAATAGAACAGAGGCTTGAAACCAACAATCCTATAAGTTACTACGGATTAGTAACACGTGATCCTGACAGAAAGATGAGAAGCCTAGTTCTTAAATCCCGTAGCAAAGAAGAGGTTGACTCAGATCAGAAAGGCATAAGGTAAAGGAGTAAAAAGAGCCTTACGTTCCCTTCCACAATCAATTCCCTTATATAACTAAAGCATTTCTAGACTCAACTTCGACCAATTTGGCTTGGTAATCCTACAGGCAGTCAGGCTCTGATACCAACGCTGTCAGGACCCCGATTCTAAGTCACACCGATCTAGCCTGTAACACCTCATATCACTTTGCGGCCTCATGCACGGTATTCCACGGGTGTCGCCTTACCATGGCCCGGGACCGTTTGCGCCTTTTGGCTCACGTATATGATAGTGTCGCTAGCATCCATATGATAGAGAACCCGGGCCGACATGACTAGTCGTGAACCCAAAGTGGCGCTAACTTACTGGGACAGGCACACATGACCCAGCAACGAACGTGTCGGTCATCAGCGAGTGAATTCGGGCTGTAGCAACTGGGCTAGCAGGACTCCGGGAATCCGGGCTGTAGCAGGCTAACAGGACTCCGAAAGACACCGCGTGACGTTTCCCTGAAGGGACAGACATAGGATCGAGGAAGGACACATGCCGGCCAGTCTAAGTGTTCCGGAGCAGTAGAAGCTAACAGGACTCCGGTAAACTGGGCTGTAGTGGACTACCAAGGCTCAGTGGAAGCACAAGACTACGTTTCCCCATAAGAGAGGCTACCAAGGATAAACAACTAGGTTGTCGGATCCCACACATACCAAGCATTTCAATCATACACACAATATGTTGGATATGGGCAAATACAACATGGCATCACAACAAGACTCTACGACTCAGAGTATTTATTCATTAGGCTCCGAGGAGCCAAGTATTACAAACATGGATCTCATGACCCAACATTTAGAGCATACAAGTCAAAACACATGCGGAAGCCTATCATGTCTGAGTACAGACATCTACAAATGAAAAGGCTGAGAAGCCCGACTATCTACCAGATCCTGCCGAGGGCACAAGATCGTAGCTGAGGTAACAAGCTAAACGTCGAAGTCCACGTGGAACTACTAGCGAGACTGTAGTCTCTCTGCAAAACATAAAATAGGCAAACGTGAGTACAAATGTACCCAGCAAGACTTACATCAGAACTATCTACATATGCATCGGTATCAACAAAGAGGGTGGTGGAGTTTAACTGCAGCAAGCCAGCTTTGACTCAGTGGCTATCCTGAACTACGAATGCTGGTAACTCTTTTGAGGTGGCGCACACGAGTCCACATATTCACCATATCAATACACCACTATGGATCCGCTCCCGTCTCCCTACGAGAACGCCATCCATGGCACTCACGCTTATCTTGCGAGTTTTAGAGTATCCACTTTCACTTGTCTATGAACTGTACAGGCAACCCAGAAGTCCTTCACCGCGGACACGGCTATTCGAATAGATCATATTAACCCTGCAGGGGTGTACTTCTTCACACACGCTCTTGCCACTTACCACCATGTACATGTCATGTATCTCGGCATCCTTCAAGCGGAAGCCTGGCGAGGGAGTCAGCCACGACCTGACTAACCACACAAGTCTCTAGTCCAGGTTTATCGCCTATTCGGGTTCCATCCGCGAGGAGATCCGGCCGGAGTTTCGCTCACAGCCCCAAACGTTGTGTGCAGGGTTCCCGAGACACCAAACGGGCGCCCGGTACACCGTGCCACGGTGAATCTACCGCAACATAGCCCACCCCTAGGGTCAGCGCTACGCACGGCCCCCAACACATATCCTACAAACACCAGAAACTAGTTGCAACTCCTGGACAGAGAACAAGGGCGGCTAATAAGTCGAGAGAGTCAATTAAGGATCCCAATGTGTGGTAGTAGCTGTTCATGGATCACAAAAACAGAAATCAGTTCCTGAGGACGTCTTCAATGAGACAACCCACCATGTACTCCTACATGGCCTCTCACCAAACAACTCCTACTCATGCTAGTGGGTTTCATCTATTTACTGTGGCAATGACATGTCATGCAGAGGAAAGGGGTTCAACTACCGCAGCATGTAACAGTTGAATCATTGTTGTCCTAATGCAGTAAAAGAGAGAAGAAGCGAGAGAGTGGGTTTGTATCGGAATGAACAAGGGGGTTTTGCTTGCCTGGCACTTCTGAAGATAATATAGTTCTTCATCGGTGTCATCGAACACGTCGTCGGAACCACGTGTACTGAGAGGGAGCAACCACCGGCAAACACAAGAGGAACAACAATCAATGCAATGCACATTCATATGAATGATATGTCATATTAATGTACTGAATTGACCTAGTGCAACAGTTAGTCATATTCATTGAAGTGGAATTCAAACCTATAGCAAATTCCAACTCCAAAACTAATTACTATTTATTCCGTAATCATGAATTGTCCTATTCAGTGAGGTTAACTTGTTCAAACATGCATGAAAATACCATATTCAGATTCTTTGGATTTTTCTGATCATTTTTCATATATAATTTATTTCATTCTGAGCTATAGTTTATTTTCTATGAATTTTAGAAGTTTTGGACATTTTCTGGAATTTTCTATTTATTTTAAATCTAGAAAATGATTTACTGCGTCAGCATGATGTCGGTGTGACGTCAGCAGGTCAACGGAGACGGTCCAGGTCAAACCTGACCAGTGGGTCCCACTGGTCAGTGTCACGGTGCTAGTTAGGGTCACTGACATGTGGACCCAGTCACTGGCCACGTCAGCATGGTCAATGCTGACGCGTGGGGCCACTGTGATTAGTTAATACTCAGCAGAAACTAATCTAAGTTTAATTAGTCAGTGGGGCCCTGCTGTCAGTGTCACTAGGTGTTGACTAAGTGCGTCATTAGCCCTAACTAATCTGCCACGTCACCCTCAACGGAGTTACGCCGGCGGCGACCAAAACGCGGCGGAGGTGCACTGGAGTGGCTCGGGTTTCGCCTACAGGCCACCGTTTGACGCGCGGAAGGGCGCGTTTGAAAGAGGGAAGCGAGGCGCATCTGTGGGTGGCCGTGGTTCGAGTGGGGGTGGACGCAGTCAACGGCGGCGAGCACTTTTGCGGCCGCCAGAGTTCGAGCGTGCACTGAAACGGGGCTATGGAGCACGGCGTGAAGATCTGGTGGGTGTGCTCGGCTCCTGGGAGTTCTCTGAGTGCAGCGGTGGGCTCGGACGCGTGCCTGCACGGCCGTAGTCGCGGTGGCGACATGACCGGCGGCGAGGAGCTGTCGGCTCCGATGGCCACGGTGGCTAGAAGGCGCAGACGAGCACGGGGAGAGAGGGGAAAGAGGCAGGGGCTCACGGCGAATCCAGCAGAGGCAACGGCGAGGCTGGGGAGAGACTGGAGCTCGCGAATCCCCGAAGAGTTCGCCGGCGGCCAGAGGTTGAAGACGATGTCGGGGACGACGCTGCAGGGCTTCCGGCGGGGCGCGGCTCGGTGGAGAGGAAGAGGGGGTCGAGGCGGAGCCTCTGAGCGCATCGACGAGGCGAGGCAGTGGCTGTGGCCATGGCGGTGCTCGTCGGCGGCGACGGCTGCGCTCGGCGCGGGTGAGAGAGAGGGGCAGAGGGGAGAGGGGCCACGGGGAAGAGTGAGAGGGGTCAGGGGGTTTCGTGGCGTCTCCGTGGCGTCGTCTAGGCGCACTGGGGAGGAGCCAGGCAGGCAGGTAGGGAGGAGGTGGCCGGCGCGGGGCGGGCACGCGCCTCCGTCCTCCTGGCAGGAGGAAGACGACAGGGGAGGGGCCAGGTGGCTGGGCTGGCCAGCTGGGCCGGCCAGGTGGGCTTTGGTGGGTGCCAGGTAGGTATCTTCTCTCTCTCTGCTTTTCCTATTTTAGTTTCTGTTTTCTATTATTCTGTAGTCTTTTGGGCTTTATTAAAAATACCAAAACAATCTCAAAATTAATGAAACTGCTCAAGTCTACTGTTTGGAATAATTCCAACAGTAAACATTTTAGTTCATGAATATTTGGACATTTAAAATATTATATAGCATTTAAATGCCCAAATGCAAATAGCCTATGATTTAATTCAGTGACCTTAAGATGACCTAGAAAATTGTGAACCAATTTTGTCAGAGGTTCTAACCCAAGAGAAAAATGATGAACATTTTAGAAGGGCATTTCAGGTTCATTGAAAAAGATTTTAGTAAACCCTAGTTGTTTCCAGTGGGGGCTGGGGGTTCTATCATCCCCATTTCAAGTTTCTGGAAAAGTTTAAACATGATGCAACACTCTAATGCATGAACTAGCTAGGGTGTGACATAGGGTCTCAGGAATCTTCGAGGAGTATCTTCAGAGTCTTCTGACGAAGCAAGCGATCATCGGTAATGTCATGCCTCTCCGGGAGGAAGTGGGTACGAGAACCTAATGTCAGAGTTAGTAAAATCTTTAACCCGAGTAGAAGAGAGATCAGAATCCCAGAGTATAGATGAGGAATAAAAGATCCTAATACCACCCAATTGGCGACGTGGGCCCGTAAGCCACACAGCCAAGTTAGTAAAACAGTTTTGGATGACTAGATTCAACTTCGGCCAAGGAGTTGGAAAGGGGGATTCCTATAGGCAGTCGGCTCTGATACCAACCTGTGACGCCCCTGGCTTAATCGTGCACTAATCATACATGCAAATGCACACGATCAAGCCTAAGGACTCACTTGAAGATATCGCAACACAACTCTAAAACATAAATAAAGGCATACAAGCATTGTATTACATGCCAGGGCCTCGAGGGATCGAATACATAAGCTTGATGCCAAACAAGCATCAGCGGAAGCGTTAGATATCTGAGTACAGACATAAGACAGAGAGATAAGCCTTTAACAAGGCGGGACAAAACAAAAGCTACGATCGAAAGGCGCAGGCCTCCTGCCTGGGACCCTCCGAACCTACTCTTGGTCGTCTCGCCAGCTCGTAGAAGTATCCACCCTCGGGGTAGTAGTGGTAGTCATCGGCGGGGGCAGCTGTCTCAGGGGCTCCATCGTCTGGTTGCATCAAAATGATAAATGGGGAAAAATAGGAAGCAAATCAACTGTGAGTACTCATCTGAAGTACTCAGCAAGCAAGGATCTACAGTACATATGCGACATTATCAAAGAAGGGTTGTATATGTGGACTGGGCTGCAGAAATGCCAGAATAGAGAGAAGGCCTAGTCCTATCGAAGACTAGCATCTTCAGCATCTTCAAGCTTCTTCAGCGGTCTTGCAGCATTAGAAGAGTGTAGATAGCACAGTATAAAGTAGAAGTAATGTTATCAACCTCACCCAGAGATCCTTCCTCGACTCCCTGCGAGAAAGCAATCCCAGAGCCATACAGTCATCTACCTCGCCCAGAGATCCTTTCTCGACTCCCTGCGAGAAAGCAATCCCAGAGCCACATATCCAGGTATCATCTCAAGTTCTAGTTGTATCGATCGGGATACAACTCCGAGTGTCCTTTACCGTGGGACCGACTATTGATAGAAGTTTTCTTCCCTGCAGGGGTGCACCAACTTACCCACCACGCTCGCTTAACTCCGGCCGGACACACTTTCCTAGGTCATGCCCGGCCTCGGACAAATGATACACCGCAACCCTACCTAGAGCTCAGCAGAGAGGTCCCCGTCGATCTATATCCTAAGCGCTCAGAGGTCATGGGCCATCGCCCTGTGCACTCCGGGTCGTTGCGAGCAGGGGGAGCCAGGCACCAGGGGGCGCCGGTCCGTCTGGGCCATGATGCTGAACAAGACGTCTGACCGAGCTTTCGGCTGATGCTACGATGTAGAGTGCCCATAACTCTTCCCACGTGATGGTTAGTGCTATCAGGCCAGAGGCCTGCTCGGATCAAATATCCAAATCGTTAGTGGATTAGGGGCTTGCTGTAGCGAGCAGAGACTCGCGATCGATGTGACCCCATCGCCGCGTCTCGAGGACTTGCTGCAAGGGCTAAGAATGCCCGGCCGCACCTCGTATTTATCTCACGGGTAACCTCCAGGTCAACCCGTCTCCACAACACTCGCGGGAACCCCTCAGGGTCGACCCGCCTTTCCAAGTAACAGTAGTAAAGTCCAAGTATCCGTGTGTCCATAACATCAAGGGAATCCGAGGTATTACCCTCATTGGATTCCTACTCGATGTATCCGTCAAGGTGAACTCGGAGGAATCACCCTCGATGGGTTCACACTTGAGGTGTCGCACGACAGCGTCGTTATCGGAAGTGGTGAAGGAGGAATCACCCTCGATGATCACTACCGAATAGCTACTCTACAGAGTTAACATCAGAAGTGCTAAACGAGGTATCACCCTCGGCACTCGATGGTAACGCTGCAGTGTTGTGCAACTAAAAGGGATGTGATGTGCGGTGCTGGGGCCTGGTCGTCGAGTCTTCCGATGATCCAGCGGGGCAACATGGGACAAAGTGGGGTCTCTAGTGGGTCTCTACCCAGCCTGTACTAAGCAGTTTAGGATAAGCAGGTAGGTAACAATAGTGGGTTACAAAATCAGGCTATGCATCAGAAATAGGATAAACAGTAGCAGCAGCAATTTCTAATGCAAGCATAAGAGAGAAAGAATAGGCGATATCGACATGTTCAAAAGGGGGGTGCTTGGCTGGTTGCTCGGCGGCAAAGGCTGGGTCGTCAGTGGGGTCGTCGATCTCCGGAGTTGCGTCGGTCTCGGGGGCTTTCGGATAAGAAGAGGTGGAAGAAACAAATAAATACACGGCAAATAAATGCAACACAGAGCAAGACATGGCAATTAGCAATGCAGGTGTGACCTATCGCAATGTTAAATGCTACAAACGGAGCGGGAAAATATCTGGAATATTTTCCCGGTGTTAGGCATCTGTCAAACAGATGAACCGGAGGGGACGGTTCCATCTTCTGGTAGTTAGGGGTACCTGACAGGCAGGTGGATAGCGTATCAACTTTCATGTATAAAGTTTTTTCATCCGAGCTACGGATGAATTACTAATGAATTTCCAAAGTTTCAGCAATATCTTGTAACTCTGAAATTCTGCTAAGTCTGAGAATTGCTTATTTTTAAACATCAATTAGCTATTTTCTGGAGGCTAAAGCTATTGTCCTGTACATCCTATGATTTTGTGCCTTATATCAATTGTGAGCATTTTTCTGCGATCTGCATGCTAGTAACACTTTCATCCATATTAGAGTTCATTTGCTTGATCATCAATAGCTCTAAAGTAGCTATGAAAATAAAGCTGCTTTTCAGTTCTTCACTTAACAGAACTTAGCATTTTGTGATTTTTGTAGGAATTAATCTACGCATTATCTGAAACTAGTCCAATGATCAAAAATGAAGCTTGTCACGTCTACTTTCTGTTCATATAATTTTTACTCATGTTAGGACTTGTCTTGTCGTTGTTTAGGGGCTGTTTAGAGGGCTAGTCAGTGTATTATCAGTAAAGCTAGCTACTGCTACAGTAACTGAACGTTACTGTAGCAGAGCAGCAGCAGAAGAGCAAGCAGCAGCAGGCAAGCGGGAGCAGCACGCGGGCAGCCGAGAGGCGGCGGGCACGCGCGTGTGGCCGGGTCGCAGGCGGGGGGGCTGGGTAGGCCGCGGGCGTGAACGGCTGCGACGCGGCGCTCGCGGTCTTCTGCGGCAGCAGGACTGCGGAGCGGTGCAGCGGGTGGGGCCGGCGCGGCGGAGCAAGTGCAGCAGCAACAGTCGACAGGGGAGAGAGGTCGTGCGCGGGGCAACAGCAAGGCGAAGCAGGCGTCACAGGGCAGCGGGGCGCCGGCGGGCAGCCGAGGCGGGAGCAGCAGGCCGCGGGGATGCGCGGGCGGTGCCGGAGGGGGACGGGGAGGCGCGCAGCTCAAGCGGCGGCAAGGAGCAGTGAGGCTGCGAGGAGCGAGCTGAGCATGACGCCGTGCTTGGCTAAGCTCGTCGGCTGGTGTGGCCACGGCGACTACGGAGCAGGGGCGGCGTCTAGCTACGGCTACGGCGAACGTCGAGGAGCAGAATGGAAAGAGGATGGACGGGGTGCTCACCTAGGAGCAGACGGCGGCTCAGTGGGAGGTTTAGGAGCAGCAGGCAGTCGGAGTGGAGGAAGCCCGCGGCAGAGTAGAGGAGGCAGACGGCGCGTTGGCGTTCCGAGGTGGTCGAAGGAGTCGAGGCGGTGCTGCGGGGCCATCCCGGCCCAATCTCATGTACGAGGGGGAAAGCGTCCGCGACGAAGAGGAAGGAGCCGGAGGCCCTGGACGTGGTGACGCGGCTCGGGGTGGCCGGTGGCCGCGCGAGGTGCGGCGGCGTCGATGAACATGCTCGGGCTCGTGTGGGAGGAAGAAGAGGCGAGCGTGTAGGGAAGAGGGGAGGTTCTAGGGTTCGTTCGGGGTCGAGGGAGATGCCCTTATCCCCTCCCAGGCTCCCCTGTAGAGCCAAGCGTTGGTCATCCGGCCATGGCGCCGACGGATGGCTGCCACGCACAGGCTGTGCCTCTGTAGCGGGAAGTTAGGGATAGGCCAGTTGGGTTGGGCTGGCTAGCTCCTGTTCATAGTGGGCCAAAAGTGCATAGTACAATTTCAATTTCTTACTTTTCTGTAAAAAGATAGCTACTATTTTCTATTTATCTCAGTGTCCAAACGAATTTAGTTCTACATGATATCTTACATATAATTCAAATAGAATATTTTGGAAGCTACACACAAGGATTCATTTTTTATTTGGAAATGTTTATATAATTTTTTATTTTGAAAAGGGCATTTTATTTGTTGTTGGAGCATTTATTAATTTTCTAGGGATTATTTGGTGAGTCAAAGGATGTTGGTTTCAACATGACAAATGATGAGGGGAATTTAAAGAATAATGCGAACATTTTATTTTTTATCGTTTGAAGTAATAATAATTTGACTTGTCTTTTAAATTTGAATTTGAGGTCAGTTTGTAACAAAGTGATGATTAGCAAAAGTAAATTATGATGATGTGGCACCATTAACCGAATTTACGGTGGCATGACACCCGGGGTGTTACAGGCACCTCCCCCAAGCTTGGCACAAGCCAAGGGGAGTGCCCATACCCGATTACTCAATTTTCCTTTGTTGATGAAGAAGGAGGTGGTGGTGATGAAGTAGAGGGTTTGTCTTTGTTCCTTAGATTACGCTTGAGGACGGAATTTTCTTCCTTTAAATCACCGATCTCCTACTCGACCTCTACTATCCTCTTGCATAATTCTTGCTTGTTTTCCTGCAAGAGACAAAAATGGATAAACTGGACCTTAGGTTTCTTTGTTTTGCTGGGGAGACTTGATTTCTTGAATTCCATGTGCATATCCCCAGCTTGAGGCAATGGAACTTCATCTTCGTCTGAGCTTGTCTCCTCCTCCCTTTTAGAGTCATAGTCTTCTTCTTCCTCCGAAGTCCAGCTATAGTGTTCCACATCCCCATAGACCTTGGGGTTTGCGATACAATCAGCAACATAGCTCTCACCCTCTGAGTCTTGGGATGACATATTTTCAGATCTGTCAGGAAAACAGCGAGAAAAGAAAACACAGGATTTCTCCGTGATACGGTGGTAAGTAGGTTCGGGGGGTATATAAAGATTTTTTATCTTGGGAAAGAAGTAAATGGAAGAATGGTTGTTTCTTATTTTCCTAATTTTTTTTATATTCCAAAACTGACAAAAAATATTTTTGCGGATTTTTCAGAGTCCGTTTACTTACCGTATCACGTACCTCCTCTTTTTCAGTTATTCTGGAGTGTTCCGGAAGGTTTCCTTTATGTGTTCTTCCGGTGTCATCGTTTGGATAATATTGCTTTCAACATTTATGGGCGTACTTGAGATATAATGTTTTATTCGTTGCCCATTAACAACCTTCGGGTTAGTACCTTCGGCATTATTTATCTTGATGGCTCCGAAACGATAAACCACCTCGATAACGTAAGGTCCTTCCCATTTGGAGAGGAGTTTTCCTGCAAAGCATCTGAAACGAGAGTTGTACAAAAGAACATATTCTCTAACTTTGAACTCACGCTTTTGGATTCTTTTGTCATGCCATCTTTTAACTTTTTCTTTAAATAACTTGGCATTTTCATATGCTTGGGTTCTCCATTCATCTTCTGAGCTAACATCAAATAACCTCTTTTCACTGGCAAGTTTGAAATCATAGTTGAGTTCTTTAATTGCCCAATATGCTTTATGTTCTAACTCAAGAGGCAAATGACAAGCTTTTCCATAAACCATTTTATACGGATACATGCCCATAGGATTTTTGTATGCTGTTTTATAAGCCCAAAGTGCATCATCTAACTTCTTAGACCAATTCTTTCGGGACCTATTGACAGTTTTTTGTAATATTAATATTATTTCTCTATTGCTAAGTTCAACTTGACCACTAGACTGAGGATGATAAGGTGATGCAATTCTATGGTTAACATCATATTTAGCAAGCATTTTACGGGAAGCACCATGAATAAAATGTGAACCACCATCAGTCATTAAGTATCTAGGAACTCCAAACATTGAGAAAATGACTTCCTTAAGCATTTTAATAGCAGTGTTGTGATCAGCACTACTAGTTGGAATAGCTTCCATCCACTTAGTAACATAATCAACATCAACCAAAATATGTGCATACCCATTAGAGGAAGGAAAAGGTCCCATGTAGTCAAATCCCCAAACATCAAATGGTTCAACAGCAAGTGAATAATTCATAGGCATTTCCTGACGCTTACCAATATTACCAATTCTTTGACATTCATCACAAGATAAAACAAACTTACGGGCATCCTTGAAGAGAGTAGGCCAATAAAAACCAGATTGCAATACCTTGTGAGCAGTTCTATCTCCCGCATGATGTCCTCCATAAGCTTCGTAGTGACATTTCCGTAGGATTTGTCCCTGTTCATGCTCAGGTACACAATGTCTAATAATACCATCTACTCCTTCTTTATAAAGATGTGGGTCATCCCAAAAGTAATGTCTTAAATCATAGAAGAATTTTACCTTTTGTTGGTATGTGAAGCTAGGTGGTATATATTTAGCAACAATATAATTGGCATAGTCAGCATACCAAGGAGTATTATGAGAAACATTTATTGCAGCTAATTGTTCATCAGGAAAACTATCATTAATAGGTTGTGGGTCATCAAGAATATTTTCTAACCTAGACAAGTTATCAGCCACAGGGTTCTCAGCTCCCTTTCTATCAGTGATATGTAAATCAAATTCTTGTAGCAAAAGAACCCACCTAATGAGTCTAGGTTTAGCATCCTTATTTTCCATAAGATATTTTATAGCAGCATGATCGGTGTGAACTGTCACTTTAGAATCAACAATGTAAGATCTAAATTTATCACAAGCAAACACAACTACTAAAAATTCCTTTTCAGTAGTAGCATAATTTTGTTGAGCACTGTCTAGAGTTTTACTAGCATAATGAATAACATTTAATTTCTTATCGACTCTTTCTCTTAGAACAGCACCAACAGCATAATCAATAGCATCACACAAAATTTAAAAGGCAAGTTCCAATCAGGTGGTTAAACAATAGGTGCAGAAATCAAGGCTTTCTTAAGTGTTTCAAAGGCTTCTACACAATCATCATCAAAAAACAAATGGAACATCCTTTTGTAAAAGATTTGTAAGAGGCCTAGAAATTTTAGAGAAGTCTTTAATAAACCTCCTATAGAAACCAGCATGACCGAGGAAACTACAAATACCTTTGATATCTTTAGGGCATGGCATTTTCTCAATTGCATCATCTTTAGCTTTATCCACCTCAATACCTCGTTAAGAAATTTTATGTCCCAAGACAATACCTTCATTAACCATAAAGTGGCACTTCTCCCAATTCAAGACGAGATTAGTTTGCTCACATCTCTGCAAAACTTGATCAAGGTTGCTCAAGCAATCTTCAAAAGAAGTTCCGTAAATGGAAAAATCATCCATGAAAACCTCAATAATCTTTTCACAAAAGTCAGAGAATACAGCAGTCATACATCTTTGAAAGGTAGCAGGTGCATTTCATAAACCAAAAGGCATACGTCTATAAGCATAAGTTCCAAAAGGGCAAGTAAAGGTAGTTTTCTCTTGATCAGGTTGTGAGACAGGTATTTGAGAAAAACCGGAATATCCATCAAGAAAGCAAAAATGTGTTTGCTTTGATAGTCTTTCTAACATTTGATCAATAAAAGGCAGAGGCTAATGATCTTTTCTAGTAGCTTTATTTAGTTTTCTAAAATCAATTACCATTCTGTAGCCAGTGACAATTCTTTGTCGAGTAAGTTCATTCTTATCATTAGGAACAACATTAATACCTCCTTTTTTAGGGACACAATGAACGGGACTTACCCATCTACAATCAGCTATGGGATAGATTATACCTGCTTCCAGAAGCTTCAGTATTTCTGTTCTTACCACTTCTTTCATTTTAGGATTTAAACGTCGTTGGTTATCAACAACGGGTTTAGCATCAGGCTCCATATTAATTTTATGTTGATAGAGAGTGGGACTAATGCCCTTTAAATCATCAAGAGTATATCCAATGGCAGCTCGGTGCTTCTTCAGAACCTTTAATAATCTTTCTTCTTCATGTTCTGAAAGGTTAGCACTAATAATAACAGGATAAATCTTTTTCTCATCAAGATAAGCATATTTCAAAGTGTCTGGCAATTGTTTTAATTCAAACACAGGATCACCTTTAGGTGGAGGAGGACCCCCTAGAGTTTCAGTTGGCAAATTATGTTTAAGCAGAGGACGTTGTTCAAAGATAATCTTATCTATTTCATTTCTTTCATGCAGATGCATATCATTTTCGTGGTCTATCAAATATTGTTCTAGTGGATCGGTAGGAGGCACAGCAATAGAAGTAAGACCAATTATTTCATCCTTACTAGACAACTCTTTATTATGATGTTTTCTACTAAACTTGGAAAAATTAAACTCATGAGACTCATCACCAAAACTAACACCGACGATTTGTTTCTCACAATCTATTTTAGCATTGACGGTGTTCAAGAAAGGTCTACCAAAGATAATGGGACAAAAGTCATCTTGTGGCGAACCAAGAACAAGACAATCAGTAGGGTATTTTATTTTCCCACACAAGACTTCAACATCTCTAACAATCCCAAGTGGTGTGATGGTGTCCCTATTAGCAAGTTTAATAGTAACATCTATGTCTTCTATTTCAGCGGGTGCTATATCATTCATAATTTCTTGATATAAGGTAAAAGGAATGGCACTCACGCTAGCACCTATGTCGCATAAACCATGATAACAGTGATCTCCTATTTTAATTGAAACAACAGGCATGCCAACAACGGTTCTATGTTTATCTTTTTCATCGGGTTTGGCAATTCTAGCAGCTTAATCACAGAAGTAAATAACATGCCCATCTATATTTTCAACCAAGAGATCTTTAACCATAGCAACACTAGGTTCTACTTTGATTTGTTCAGCAGGTTTGGAAGTTCTAATATAACTTTTGTTGACCACAGTTGAGACTTTAGCATGTTCCTTTATCCTAACAGGGAAAGGTGGTTTTTCAATATAAGCAGTAGGCACAACTGGATCAACATTGTAAATAATAGTTTCATCTTTAGCTATTACTGGTTCTTTAATTTCTTCTTTGATAGGTGGGTGATATTTAAACCACTTCTCCTTAGGGAGGTCAACATGAGTAACAAATGATTCACAAAAGGAGACTACTATCTCAGAGTCAAGTCCATATTTAGTGCTAAACTTTTAAAAAGCATCGGTATTCATAAAAGATTTAACACAATCATAATTGAGCTTAATACCTGATTCATTACCTTCGTCGAGTTCCCAATCTTCAGAGTTGCGTTTAATTCTTTCTAAAAGGTCCCACCGGAAGTCAATAGTCTTCTTCATAAAGGAACCAGTACAAGAAGTATCAAGCATGGATCGATCATCATGAGAAAGCCGAGCATAAAAATTCTGAATAATAATTTCTCTTGAGAGCTCATGATTGGGGCATGAGTATAACATTGACTTAAGCCTGCCCCAAGCTAGAGCGATACTTTCTCCTTCACGAGGCCAAACATTATATATGTAATTCCGATCACGATGAACTAGATGCATAGGATAAAATTTTTGGTGAAATTCCAATTTCAATCGATTCCAATTCCAAGATCCAATATCATCGCATAGCCTATACCATGCCAATGTTTTTCCCTTCAAAGATAAAGGGAAAACCTTCTTCTTAGCTTCATCTCCGGGTAAACCTGCAAGCTTAAATAATCCACAAATTTCATCCACATATATCAAGTGCATTTCAGGATGTTCGGTTCCATCTCCTGCATAAGGATTAGCTAGCAGTTGTTCTATCATACCCGAAGTAATTTCATAACCAATATTTTCAGTAGGTGTAGTAGGTTGAGGGGTAACTAATTGTGTTTCCGGTCGAGGTGAAGATACCCCGAACAAACCCCTCAAAGGATTGTTCTCCATAGTAACAAGTGACAATAAATTCCAGCACGTAGTAAAAAAATTTCCTTACCAATTTCCACTTACCAAGAGCGCTTCACTCCCTGGCAACGGCGCCAAAAAAGAGCCTTGATGACCCACAAGTATAGGGCATAAATCATAGTCCTTTCGGTAAGTAAGAGTGTCGAACCCAACGAGGAACAGAAGGAAATGACAAGCGGTTTTCAGCAAGGTAATGTCTGCAAGCACTGAAATTATAAGTAACGAGTAGTTTGATAGCAAGATAATTTGTAACGAGAAAGTAACGATAATGGTAATAAAAGTGCAGCAAGGTAGCCCAATCCTTTTGAGGCAAAGGACATGCAAAAATGGTTTCTTATGATAAGCAAATCGTTCTTGAGGGTACACGGGAGTTTCATCTAGTCACTTTCATCATGTTGGTTTGATTTGTGTTCGCTACTTTGATAATTTGATATGTGGGTGGACCGGCGCTTAGGTGTTGTCCTTACTTGAACAAACCTCCTGCTTATGATTAACCCACTCGCAAGCATCCGCAACTACGAGAAAAGTATTAAGAATAAATCTAACCATAGCATTAAACATTTGGATCCAAATCAGTCCCTTACGGAATAGCGCATAAACTAGGGTTTAAGCTTCTGTCACTCTCCCAACCCATCATCTAATAACTACTCCACAATGCATTCCCTTAGGCCCAAATATGGTGAAGTGTCATGTAGTCGACGTTCACATGACACCACTAAGGGAATCACAACATACATATCATCAAAATATCGAACACATATCAAGTTCACATGATTACTTGCAACAAGATTTCTCCCGTGACCTCAAGAATAAAAGTAACTACTCACTAATGATAATCACGCTCAAGATCAGAGGGGTATTAAATATCATAATGGATCTGAACATATAATCTTCCACCAAATAAACCATATAGTAATCAACTACAAGATGTAATCAACCCTACTAGTCACCCACAAGTACCAATCTATAGTTCCGGTACAAAGATTGAACACAAGAGATGAACTAGGGTTTGAGAGGAGATGGTGCTATTGAAGATGTTGATGGAGATTGCCCTCCCCAAGATGGGAGAGTTGTTAGTGATGATGATGACGATGATTTCTGCCTCCAGGAGGGAAGTTCCTCCGGCGGAATCGCTCCACCGGAGGACAAAAGTGCTCCTGCCCAAGTTCAGCCTCGAGACAGCGGAGCTTCATTCCGAAAGTCCCTCCTTATTTTTTCTAGGTCAAAATGACTTATATACCAGAAGAGTGGCACCGGAGGTGGGCCGAGGAGGGCACAATCCACCAGGGCGTGCCTAGGTGGGTTGTGCCCACCTGGTGGCCCCCCTCTGGTACTTATTTGCTCCAATAATTCTTATTTATACCATCATAATTCCTCGTGAAATTTCAGCTTATTTGGAGTTGTGTAGAATAGGTAGCCTGACGTAGCTTTTTCAGGTCCAGATTTCCAGCTGCCAGAATTCTCCCTCTTTGTGTGAACCTTGCATATTATCATAGAAAAGGCATTAGAATTACTCCAAAAAGCATTAGTATGCATAAAAACAGCATAAATAATAGTAGGAAAACATGATGCAAAATGGACGTATCAATGCACATCATAATAAGCTTGCAAGCAAAGTGACTAAGGAGTTAGTTACGAGATGATGTATTACGGAACGAGTAAAGAGACTTGTCAGTAACGAGATTGAACTAGGTATGGAGATACCGATGATCGAATCTCGGGCAAGTAACATACCGACAGACAAAGGGAATTGTATATGTTGTCATTGCGGTTCGACCGATAATATCTTCGTGGAATATGTAGGAACCAATATGGGCATCCAGTTTCTGCTATTGGTTATTGACCGGAGAGGCTTCGCGGTCATGTCTACATCATTCCCGAATGCATAGGGTCCGCATGCTTAACGTTCGTTGACGATATAGTGTTCTATGAGTTATATGAATTGGTGACCACATTTTGTTTGGAGTCCCGGATGAGATAACGGACATGACGAGGAGCTCCGGAATGGTCCGGAGGTAAAGATTGATATATAGGACGATGGTATTCGGACACCGGAAGAGTTTCGGAGTGCACCGGATAGTCATCGGGGCACCGAAAGGGGTTCCGGACACCCCCGGGAAGTGTATGGGCCAATTGGGCCAAAGGGGGGGGGCAGACCAGCCCACTAGGGGGTTGGTGTGCCCCTCTCCTTGTCTGGCTGGCACTAGGGGAAGGAAAGGGGAGGGGTGGCCACTCCTGCCTTTCCCTCCTCGTGAGAGAGAGGAAGGGGGGGGGCGCCACCTCCCCCTGCCTTCCTCCCGCACTCAAATAAGGGAAGTGGGGTGAATTGGGGGAGACCCCAAGTAGGATTCGGCCTACTTGGGGGCGCCCCTTGGCTGCACGCTCCTCTTCCCCACCTATATATATACGAGGGGGGCGCCACACATAACCACGACAATTGCTTAGCCGTGTGCGGCGCCCCCCTCGACAGTTCCGTCCCTCGGTCATATCTTTGATGTGCTTAGGCGAAGCCCTGCAGAGATATCATCACCATCACCGTCACCACGCCGTCATGCTGCCGGAACACATCCACTACCTCGCCGTCTTGCTGGATCAAGAAGTCGAGGACGTCACCGAGCTGAACATGTGCTGAACGCGGAGGTGCCGTACATTCGGTGCTCGGTCGGTTGGATCGCGAAGCTGTTCGACTACTTCAACCGCGTTGTCTCAACGCTTCCGCTTATGGTCTACGAGGGTATGTCGACAAACTCCACCCCTCTCGTAGCTATGCATCTCCATAGATAGATCTTGCGTGTGCGTACACTTTTTTTTGTTTTCCATGCAACGTTCCCCAACATTCCCATTGCAAGAAGATCTAATCTAGTTGGCCAAACCAAACCAAAACTTCAGTCAAGAAATACAAGGCTATACTAAATCATGCATGAAAGAGATTAGAGAAGAACTCAAATAAACAAGGATAGATCTGATCATAAACTCACAATTCATCGAATCCCAACAAACACACCGCATAAAGTCATTACATCGAATGGATCTCCATGAAGCTCATGGAGACCATTGTATTGAGAAACACAAAGAGAGAGAGAGCCATTTAACTACTACCCATGGACCCGTAGGTCTATGGTGAACTACTCACGCATCATCGGAGAGGCGGCAAGGTTGATGTAGAGCCCCTCCGTGATGAGTTCCCCCTCCGACGGAGTACCGGAGAAGGCCTCCAGATGGGATCTTGCGAGAATTGAGGCTTGCGGTGGCGGAAAAAGTATTTCGTGGGCTCCCCTAGGGTTTTTGGAATTCTTCTGAATTTATATAGTTGGAAGTTGGGTAAAAGGAGCTGGGAGGGGCCCACATGGCACTTGGGCGCACCCCCGGTGCGCGCCCAGGTGCCATGTGGGGCCCTCCCAAGGTTTCTTCCTTGGCTTCCAAGTTCACGGTGATCCTTATCTCCAGAAAAAAATCTCCAAAAAGTTTCGGGACGATTTGATCTTATCTGATATTGATTTTCTGTAAAACTAAAACAGGGCAGAAAAAAGGAACTGGCATGTGGCACTAAGTTAATAGGTTAGTCCCCAAAAATGATTTAAAAATGTATGAAATGATAATAAAAACATCCAAGAATAATAATATCATGGCATGGAACAAGCAAAAATAATAGATACGTTGGAGACATATCAGGGGGCCACGAAAATCGTGTGCCCTCTTGATTTGCCGCACATTAGGTACCACGCATGCATCAACGATTGCATCATTTATTGGAACGAGCACGCGGAGAAAACCAACTGTCCAGTGTGCAATGCTTCTTGATACAAGAAGGCTGGAAAGAAAGCTCCTCAGAAAGTTGTATGGTACTTTCTGATCACTCCCCGTCTACAGAGGTATTTCGTAGATCCTAAGGAAGTAAAGCTCATGCGCTGGCACGCGGATAGGGTGAAGCCAAACGATGGAGATGATTTGAAGCTGAGACACCTCACAAATGCTAGCCAGTGGAGAGCATTAAAGGCTGAATATCCAGGTTTCGTGGATGATCCAAGGAACATCGTGCTTTGTGCGGGTACTGATGGCATGAATCCATTTGGCAACCAGAACACCAATCATAGCACATGGCCCATGTTTGTATGGATGTACAATCTCCCCCCTGGAAGTGCATGAAGACAAAGTACATACACATGAGTATGTTGATTCAAGGGCCGAAACAACTGGGAAACAATATTAATCTGTATCTCCAGCTACTGAAAGAGGAGCTACACACGTTATGAACAACAGGGTTCAGGACATGGGACGCCTGCGCAGGAGATCATTTCCCTATGAGAGCCGCGTTGAACACGACGGTGCACGACTATCTCGGTTACGGATATGTCTCAAGACAGGTGTGCCACAGACATTGCGGATGCACCAGGTGCATGGATGATACAACGTCACTGCAACTACCGAAAGATGGCGGGTCTTTGAAAACCGTGTACATGGGGTATCGAAGATGGCTCGAGAAGGATGACATGTGGAGAAAGCATGGAGATCTGTTCAATGGTGAGGTTGAACATCGAGGACCTCCACGTAAGAGGAGCGGCGTCGAAATCGATATGTTGTTGAAAAATTGGGAAGAGTGCCCCGCGCCGGGAAAGAAGAAAAAGGCGCCGGAGCTGCTGCTAAAGGTACGGAAGGAAGATCACTGTGAAACGTCGTCGACTCTGAGAAACTATCATTTATGTATCTATTTTGTATACGCACTTAACCGTTATCGGCCAAATGATGTAATATATATTATGCACTAATTAATATCGCTAAATATTGTACATCGATCTGAGTTAGTGGGAGGAGACGTTCCCGTCGACTGCGAGACGTCTTCCGGAGGTGCTCATAGCGTGTTATTCCAGGATAAACAACCCTAACCCTAACCCACGTGACAACTTTAAACAAAAAAAGAAAAAGAAAATTTTTAAAAAAGAAAAGAAAATGAAATAGAAAAAAGAAAAAGAAAATTGTACTATGTTAAAAAATAGAATAAAAAGAAAAGTACATTTTAGAAAAAGAAAAAAAATGTTAGCTAACTTAGTTGTATCACGATGTACATAGGCCCGCGCTACACCTAACATAGTATACATTTTAGAATAAAAAAATAAAACAAAAGAAAAACGGAAAACTTAGCAGTAGCGCTCGGTCTCCTAGCGCGCGCTACAGCTAACTTAGCTATAGCGCGGGTTTAGAACCCCGCGCTACTGCTAAGTTCTACTTACCCCTCGGCGGGCCTCCCTCCTTCCTTCCTCCACCACTCGTGATTCCCCTCCTCTGCTCCACATCGTCGTGCTGCCCTCGCCGTTGTGGACCTCGCGCCCCCGCTCCTCCTTGTCCGCGCCCCTGCCAAGGCCGTCGGAGAAGATCCGGGCCCCTCTGCCACCCGGGACATCGTCGTCGCGGTGCTCCTCCTCCTCCTCCATCGACCTCATCGCGCCTTGCCCGAGCCCGCGGTCGTCCTCGGTGGTGGTGGAGGACCTCCTTGCCGGCTGTCGGTCGACGTCTGCTGCCCCACTGCCTCCCTCCGTCGTCCTCACCCCCCTCCGCCATCGCGCCGTCCCCAATCCCCTCCGCCGGAGGTAGCCTCCCTCGTCTGTCTCTCTTCTTCGCCGTTTTTCTAGGGTTCATGGTAGATAGTTCATGGGATAGCACCTTGTAGCAGATCATGGGATAGCACTTCATTAGGTGATAATATTTCAAATTTTGTGGTAACAATCAGTTTGCAGAAAATTTATTACCCCTCCCCCTATAACCAAGAACTGAATATAGTACCAGAAAAGAACATATTCAAGCAGCAATATTTATTCCACTTAAAAAATGTAGCTTGCTTGAACAAAAGGAACAATTGGATGATGTGATCTTCCACAATTTATACAATCCATAAACTAAAAGACCATCATATTCTCACTGCCATATATATGTAACTAAAAATGATAAAATATATGTATCTTAACACAATGAGATTTGTCACTATTATATTACTGTTATATTACTTAAAATTGCAGATGGCAGAGGAGAGTGATGCCTAAAACTGTTAAATTACTGTTACATTAGTTGCAGAGTTTCATACATTAGTTGCAGAGTTTTGGATGACTAAAACTGAAGTATAGTCACTATTATATTACTTAAAATTGCAGATGGCAGAGGAGAGTGATGACATGTGCAAAGTTTATCATACATGTACTTGATCAACAATGTCAACAATGTAGTTTTTATTTTTAGTTGCAAGTGTAGTTGCAATGTCAACAAGGTTTAGAGTTTTTATTTGTAGTTGCAAGTGTAGTTGATCAACAATGTCATACCTATTGTATAAAAAGATGCTCTCTTTCGTATGAATGGAATTTAACCAGCCATCTAATTTTTGGCTGAGGCTGCTGTTGTGGACCTGAGGCTGCTGTTGTTGTAGAGTTTATGATATAATGTGTTGTGGGCCTGAGGCTGCTGTTGCCATATCCATTGTGTACATTTTTTTTAAATGGAACCGGGGAAATGATCCCTCATGATTTTGTAGGGAAACTCTTAGTGGCCTATGTTTTGCCGGAATGTTGATTCATTTTCGTTCCAGCAAATTTCAGGCGCTCGATATGTCATATTTTTAGCAAAGGTCATGCGAAATTTTCCATGGATTTCGGCATGACTTTTGCTAGAAAGTAGGACATATCAAATGCCCGGGATTTGGTGGAACGGGAATTAAACAACATTCTGGCAAAACATAGGCAATTTTTTTATGTCATTATTCATTTTATTAGATCTACAATTAAACCAGCTAATTCAACCCTCGGCAACATGGCGCACAACGATGAAGCCGGGGGTTCTAATGCCGCCCTAGAAGCGAACACATACCTCGATTATCTGGCGAGTCAGGAAGAAGGGTCGCAGGGCCGCCTTCACATCCAGGAAGGTGGTGGTGGCGCCGATACCACTGATGGCACCGAGATCGGCAACCGGACCACAGACGGTGGTAGCCAAGACAATCAGAAGAAGAAGAAGAGGATCCGGGCTCCAAATTAGCTCGGCACCGGCAAAGGTGAGCCAACAAGTCCGCAGAATGTGTCAGCGGGCTACGGCAATAACGTAGCATGCATGCTACGAGAGACCTTCAATATCAATGAGACGAACCTAAGGAAAGATAGCAAAGGACCTTTGGCGGATCTCCTCCTAACCAAGTTGCATGCTAGATACAAGTTCCCCGGCTGGAATGCCGATGTCGATCCGTTAACAGAGCCGAACTTGGATTTTGTAAACAGAAAAGCAATGAAAAGGTTCAGCAAGGACTTGGCCGTCTGGAAATGTAGGGTGAGAAAAGAGATGGCTTTAGTTGGTTCATGCTATGCCACGATCCGTGCTCTGTGGCCGATGATTACGGAAGAGGACTACGAGAATTTCAAGGCTACCAACGCTGACCCTGTAACCAAGGCCAAGTAAGATCATTTCAAGAACCTTTTGGCCATGGACACCGGGGCCCACCTCCTTGGAAGCCGTGGTTAAACGGGGAAGGTGCCCGTGTGGGTTAGGGAGGACGCAGAACATGAATGTCTGCAGCAACCAGACCCCTTCATAGTGTTCACCGACCCGCAGGAACGTGACTTTATCAGGGCCCAGTACAGGAAAGACAAGAAGACCGGGGAATGGGTCACGGACGCACCGACGAGGGAGTACATAAGACTACTGGTAATTATTAATTTACTACCTTATGTTCTAATCAAGTCGACTACATTCTAGCTAGTAGTTAGATTTCTAATCGGTTCACGTTCCTTTTGCAGAAAGAGAAAAAAAGGCTTCAATCTGAAAGCGACTCATCATCTTAGTCATCAACGAACTATGCGTGGGACACGCCTTTTAACCGGGCGTTGAACATACTCAAGGGAAAGCCGGCGAACAATCCGCCGGAGTATGGCCATGTAGTGGGCGCAGGAGACGGTGCCACGTGGAAGCACTACTACAAGGAAGACAAGGAGACGCGAAGGCAGAGAAGGAAGCTTGGAACAATATCTATCCAGGAGCATGTAGCGGAGCTAGTCACAATGCAAGTCACGCAGGAGTTCCAGGCAGCAACAAGTGCGGCCAAAGAAGAAGCCAAAGCTACGGCAGTCGAGGCAGCCAAAGGAGCGGCTCAAATAGAATTTACATCTTAGTGGTCTACCGCGCTACCGTGGCTCGTGAAGTGGATGAATGAAAATCCAGGCGTTCCGCCACCCATTCCTAGCTTCATCGCGAGCAGCTCAAACAATATAGCAGCCGCACCCACACCAGTTAGATCGCTTGTTCCATGGCCGATCGATGCCCGGTGATGCGTTCAGGGTTTCCTTGGCTCGGGTAATACCAGGCTACGAGGGTTTGCTTCCTCCGCTTCGAACCGGGGGAGAGGATGATGAGAGCCCGGCAACCCTAATACAAAGCAAGAATTGGCCGATGCTGTGGCCGAAAAGACTTCTTCGTGTGGAGGCGGCCGGGAGCACACCAACGGCAACACCATTCATGCACAGGCCGATCCAAGGTAAGACCACTCCACCTATGCAATTACCATCGCCTGTCTTGCTGGGTCAGAACGGACGCGAAGAAGTGGGTCCAAGCGTTCTGGTGGCTGATCATGTCGCCCCCATGGAGCAAGATATCGATGATGACATGGTGGAGGATGACCTCAACCGGTACATCAATACTGCCTATGACGATGGAGGTCCATCTGACTCATGCTATGATCGTGACCTTGGTGATCGGGATACTGAGATGCCTGATGTACCAGAGAAGGAACGTCCTCGGGTTGAGTGCAAGAAGTCTCTATTCCTGTAATCCTCCCAGGATACACCTCCAGATGCCTCAACCCAGGAACAACCAGCAGAGCAGCATACAATGGGGGCGGCGGTCAAGAAGGGTATAGTAGGCTCACTACCTGTGCCCAGGAAGAAGCAAAGGAAGAGACTGAAGAAAGGCCCTGCTCCCAAAGCTTCCACCAGCCAGCCGCCTCCGGCGATCTGGGTTGAGGATAGTGTACAGATAAAAAATGCGCCGCTTCTCCATGTCGCAGGCCAGCCGATGCTACCGCCGGATGCGCTCAAGGGTATAAGTGGGGATCTCAGGAGACTGCATGACCATGTGTTGTCGATAGAGAAGGGCCTTCTCCGATCGAAGGATACAGGATACCCGCTTTACGCGGTTGAGGTGCGGAGTGCCATAGGCTTTGTCGACACATGCCCCGCGCACATGTTCTTCCTGTGGTTTGATTACTTCTCTGAGATGTAT
The DNA here is from genome assembly GCA_011799875.1 of Thinopyrum elongatum. Classification (NCBI taxonomy): domain Eukaryota; kingdom Viridiplantae; phylum Streptophyta; class Magnoliopsida; order Poales; family Poaceae; genus Thinopyrum; species Thinopyrum elongatum. Next base: position 715,136,554 of record CM022298.1, read on the forward strand.
CACATGAGGCAAATAAAGAGGAAATCTCAGAAATCGCGGTAGCGGACCCCTACTACATGTCTGAGGGCTTCTTGAATGGCGGCAAAGTGGAATGTGACGCTGCAAGGAAGTACATTGAAGATTTCATGATGGCGAATAGGGACAAGGAAACGATTCTCCTGCCTTATCATCCCTTGTAAGTCATTCGCTAGCCACTATAACACATCCTTTCGTACATTTCAATCATTCATTTGCATGTATGGAGGCTAATTTGAGGTTAATTTATTTTGCGTAGCGAGCGGCGCTCCGTCCTTATCGTTCTATACCCGCGCGTATCCCGCGCTCTCTATTTGGACTCGTCCAAAAACACGGAGAAGAAAGACTACACACACATAAAATGTGTTCTAGATGGTGCTCTCTTAGGCTTCGGCCTTAGGGGTAGCCACATCAGGCACAAACAACAAAGGACGGGCGTGTTGTGTTTCAGCCATAAAACTGACTTTTGGTGCATCCAGCAACTGGCAACAAGTACGAAGGATGGATTCTACGTCATCCATCACATGTTGGAGTTCAGAAGGGATCAACAAAGACTTCGCATGCCATCTACAGCCGATGCCCATGTCCGCGAATGGGCCGCAACCTTTTCAGCCGAACCGGATGAAAAACTGAGAGTTGACTTCGATCACATCCAACAGTTGCTTGCGACGATCATCGTCAAAGATGTCGTCGAAGAGGATGGGATTTCTACGGCAGCCCACAAACGCTGGCTGACACCAACACTGGCATAGAGCTATAGTGTCATGACCTCACACCTTTTGCAAAGCTAGGGTGCATTCTCCCGGATATCCCGAAGAAGACATCTAAGAAGAAGTGATTGACGATGACGTTGTCTGTCTAATTAGTACTTTGTGTAGGATGAAACTTTGAATTTTGTACGATGAAACTTTGCGATGTAGACGGTCCTCCAGAACTTGCGTACCGCTCTAGTTAGTTTGGATACGATGAACTTTGTTAATTATGTTTACTATATATCGCTTCTATTTGCTAACATTTTAACTCTTTCTCTTGGTGTTGCTTAAGTATATTATGTTGCATATTATCGATGAATTCGTTTAATTATGACGCATCTCTATTAGGGATATAGATCGATGATGAAGAAGTGGTATGCCGTGTACAGCTAGAGGGAGGGTTCCAGGAGTGTACGATGAGTGGTCAGAGTGTCAGGCCCAAGTGGACCCTTCCCGGGCAGCAGCCACAAAGGATTTCAAAGTAAAAGCGAAGCGGAAGCTAGTTACTAGAAGTTCACGCTAGCAGGAGAGAGGAATCAAAATCGGCTCACGAACTACTTCATAATACCTTTCTTGCTCATCGTGATCGCTTCTCTCTTGTATGTGATCATAGTTTAGATCGATGATGAAACATGTGTATATGACCATGTAGATGAATTCGAGACATGTAATAACGTATATCACTATGATGATGATGATGAGACTATGTTGTAGCACTATGATGATGATGTTGAGACTATGTTGTAGCACTATGATGATGATGATGAGACATTGTTGTCTCATATAGTTTCAATGTTGTATGTGTATGTTGGTATTGTATAAAAACCTATATAAATAGTGTGTAAATACGCAGAAGAAAAAAATATCGAAAAAAGTAGCAGTGGCGCGGGGTAAGAGGCTAGTAGCAGCGCGGGGGCAGCGCTACTACTACATAGAGTTAGCAGTAGCGCGGTGCCCAGACCCGCGTTACAGCTAAGTAGAAATAGCGCGGGTGGAGCGCGCGCTACTACTAGCAAAAGTAGCAGTAGCGTGGGGTACCACCCCGCGCTACTACTAGAAAGTTAGCTATAGCGCGCTAGCAGGAACGTGGCCCCCCGCGCTACTACTAGCCTTTTATCCCACGCCACTACTAGGCTTATCCCTAGTAGTGAATGTTCCTGGTAGCAATAAACTCAGGGTTCTGCATGCACTTCTTCATGCTATTTTACACTTCTCCAAAAAAAAATTACTCCTATCATTTCGAGAACTGTGAGTCTCCTTGTGGTGACCAAAAGAAACTATCCATACATGTGATTATTTCTTCTGAAGGATTTGTACACTCTTCCATCTAGACAGAAAATTGTCAACCCACTGTTACTACACAGAACGGTGCCATCATGGTACTTTTTAGAGAATTACATGAATAAAATTGACAATCGGTATGATAAAGCTAAAGTATTCACTCCTATTATATATGCGCATAGCATCCTTTGCTTAGTCGCCTTTGTCATCCTCACCATCTGCACCTACATGCTGCTCTGAGGCACCACGAGTTGTGCTAGGGCGAAAGTACGGGAGTCATAGCATGAGCCCTTGGTGGTAGCACGCTAGCACTTGTGGCAACTCAGCCATGACATCAGGTAAGGGACCTTCGTGTACCATCTTTCGCAGATGTTTAGATAGGATCTAATATTCCTTTCAATCTCAGTCACGTTGTAGCTGAGGTTCAACATGGCACTCAAAAGCTGCTGTACTGGCCGCCAATGGTCAGAAGGTTTTGTTGCCCTCCCCGGCACTTTTTCTTTTTAAAACTATTGGGTGCAAATACACCCATATGACAAAAATCTATTGTCGCTTGTATAAGCAAGAGTGCGCTATCTGCGGAGTACTCAGCAAATAGCATATAATACAACAAATTTGGATCATAGTAAGTAGAGGCTGTGTGTAATTTTTTTTAGAAGTAGTGGCTGATGGTAATGAAAACTTTCATTTAGAATCAAGACATAAAATAGGCCCATGTCAATGCCACATAAGTATATATTGTTCCCCAGACATAGATATGGATCGACTTGTCCAAAAATTTCCCCAACGAAGAATTGCATCCTCTTGCTGGCTCCCCAGGGTGAGGGACTTTAGCCATGGCGAGTTGCTCTTGGATGGATACGGGAGAGGGACAACGGGTGGCTGTAGACGCCCGCTCATTGGCCACTTGGCCAGTGGTGGAGCTAGATGGTGGATAGGGTGGGCCATGGCCCACCCTGGGATTTTTTTCAACAGCTTTATATCATAGCAAAAAAGTAAAAAAAAATATTTTCATCACTTGGTCAGGGGATGCCGTGTCGATCTCAATCTCGACTTTTAGGAACTGGACGTCATCACTCCCTTTTGAGTCTAGCCAATTAGTCCATATTGATGAACATCTCTTGAACCATTGCAAATGCTTCGACATGTAGGTTCTCTTTCCTTCCTACACCTGTCACCTCCGTGACCATGGCTACAAATGATAGAAAACACTTAGTTTCTGCAAGAATGAGTTGATTGTGATGGCAACTAGGATTATTACATACCTCGGCTTTGCAATTATCTGGGAATTGATCTTTAGCATCGCATGTTATATCAATTTCATCACGGTCTAGCACCAGGACGTCGGAGAATGTGGCAATGGCAGATGGTGTTGAAGGTGGTGGAGATGGTGTTGAAGGTGGAGGTGATGCTGCTGGTTGAACAACATTTCAAGTGGAAGCAAGTGGCGGTGATGGATCTTGTTCATAATTAGTAACCTTTTCAATAAAAAATTAAGTCTTGCTAATTTCATATATGATATCCACTATACTTGGCCTTTTGTGCCTATTCTTCTCCATGCTCAGCGCATATTTTCACTTGCCGGCATTGTGCTTCTAGTGGTCTGGAAGAACTACATGTATCTTTCAACCTTTTTCTCCGATTTCCTTGTACCTGTGTAATCGAAGTGTAAAGCTAGAATTACAACATACACATGTAGAGCATATCATAATATGGTTCAAAATAAACATGATCCCTTTGTCCAATCAAAGAGATAAGCTTTCTTACTTGATCAATAAACTCTCGTTGCATTTCAGCATATCTGGTGTGGCCGCTAGGCCCTGCAATTATCATAGCCATTACAACACCAAAGCTGAATATGTCTTACTTCTTCGAGACAACTCTTCGAAATAAGTATTCTGGTGCCATGTATCAATCAAGAGGGTGATCTATGGTTTCCTTGGCTTCTCATGCCTGGTTGACTTTTGAAGGTGAGGAGAGCTGGCGCATATTGGAATGGCGGATGAGTCACGTGATCATGCATCTTATTTTATTGGGAAACATCTTGAAAGTAATACATATACGTAAGAGAAGAAACGAGCCTAGCTAACTTGGTTAGGGAAGTGGATGTACAACCAAACCACTCGGGTTCAAGTCCTCATGGACGCGAATTTGGGCTCGTATTCTTTCAAATACAAAAATCAATGATAATAAAACCGTGAAACTCTGATTATCTATTTTGCTTAAGATTAAGGTATGGCACATATGGTCACATACTCAACACAATGACTGTTATTAGAGAAGATAGCTAGAAATTGCAACGTCAATCGACCATAATCTAGAAATTCTCACATCTTATGTATTTATTTTACATGAAAACACAATATAGTCAGAGAAGAAAAATATATTATAAATTCTTGTGTAACGGAACCATGTCTTTGGTAGTCACCCACAACCAACAGATCTTCATAGATATATCAAGATAGATCACTTCCAGTAGTTCATGAAAGCTGCAACGAGAAAGATGATATATTTATTTTGAAATCATAATACGATCGTAAAAAGAGAGATACGCCAAAATTTCTCATGGAAGAAAAATACATCTGACCATCAATCTATCATAACTGTAGTCAAATGGACCACCGGCAGTGAAGTAAACCACAACCGATAGATCCTCATGCCTGTACCTAAACATGTCACAACTAATATATCTTCCTCATTCTACTAAACACAGTAAATCTGATAGTTCTTCGTCATTGGTCTTGAATAGATATATAAACAACAGGAAAATATCACAGTAGTGACTGACCGTATCACATTGTTGATTGTAAACAAATGACCGATAATCTGCATGTTAACCACGCATACTGATCTAACATCATATAAAAACTGTAGGCCAACTCGCAGCCTGAACTTTAATTCTCCTTACAAATAGAATATCATGCCTAAATGACACATATGGTCACCACTATGGTGCTTCTGCAAATGGCATAATAATAATTGGCCCATAAATTTAAAATAATATAAATGCTATATGCAAAGGTGATGTTTAGTTTAGCATAAAATTTCGGGTGTCTATATAATTGTATTACTTCCTTCCGCATACTGTGAACATGCATTAGATTATTAGTTCATTTATGCATCATTTTTAATGCACTAAGTGTGGTACGATGTTCAAACAAAATTCGACTCAAATCATGCGCTTGAAGGGATTGAAGAGAGGTGAACATTGCAGAATTTGAAGGAACTGGACAAAAGAGAAATATCTGGAAAAAAATATGATTCTTTGTCTTAATATGTTATTCACTTCTTATAATCAATTTAACAAGTTAGACAACTCTCCTACTGGATAAATATACATAAAACCTTATTATGTCTTAGAAAATTTATATCTAAATTAATATTCTTGCCTTATCTCAATATTGTTTTCATTCTTTGTGGTCGCAAATTAAAGTGGAGAGATATGTAAAAAGAGGAAGCAAACATTATTAAGGCTCTTTAAAGAAAAATACAATGTCAATAGGCTCAACCATAGGCTTTCAAATATTTATAATAATATATGGGAGATTTAAAATAGTTTGAAATAAATTACAATAAAGACATTGCCCGCACATTTTGCGTGGGCCACTTTGCTAGTTTTTTCTAAAACTTTTTTTTCTTCTTTTTCTTTTTTCTTTTTCTTTGGTTTTTACAGTTTTCAAGCCCTGAGGCCGACCAAGCATCATCAACACGTAAATAATCAGTGCAAACAGTATGAGGCCGTTACAAAAGGCTGGTCCGATTCTAAATCGAAATGGAGGTAGCACAGACAATGTACGGACCTTCATGCCACGCGTGGATGATTTCAAGGCCGCTTACGCACCGCTGCCTTCTTCGTCCCCGACATTGTCTGGCTGGTGGAGTGGCATATGCATGAGAAGTTTGTGTTGGCACACGTCGTAATCAACCAGCGCTAATTAAATAGAATAACGAGATTTAATGTCGATGTGATCCTATGTATGTTAAATAAGATGGCTTACCTGAGCTGAGCTACGCTGTCCGCTGCTCTCACCAGCAGCAGAGGCCTTCTCCAAGGCCGCGAGCAGTTCTTTGAAGTTGAATATCGTCGAGGAGTTCTCACCATCCTGAGCTGAGCTAGGCTCTCCGCTGCTCTCACCAGCAGCAGAGGCCTTCTCCAAGGTCGCGAGAAGCTCATTCAAGTTGAATATCGTCGAGGAGTTCTCACCATCCTGAGCTGAGCTAGGCTGTCCGCTGTTGGCACCAGCAGCAGAGGCCTGCTCGACAACCGGCGACACTTGCCTCAGCACCTTGGAGACGTTTTCACCATCTTGGGTACTCTCCAACGGCGGCGCACCCATGCCCTGCACCACACTGTTGCTTAAGGGTGGAAAGTGGCAGTGGATAATCCGAAATATCGTTTATTTTGTGTGATTAAACTTATAAATTATTATGCACTGTAGTAGTATTTATCAGTCTACCACTCTATCATTGACTTATTATATGTTGCGAATCGATTATTTTGTGTCACATAGTTGCTAACTTAATTCTTTTACCTAATATGTCGCTAAATTTTAGGATATTCGTATCCGTTCCGAATTGAGTAAACATCCGATTCGTATCAGTATTCGAGTAACATCTGCTCTGTACTCGCATCCGATAAGGTCCGTATTCGCATTCGTATTTGTTTTATAAATATGGAAAAGGAAGGGGGAAGGGCACTATCCTAACCGCATCCGATCCGTTTCCACCCCTACTGCTGCTAGCAATATCGGCCGTACCCTTTACCATTAGCATACCCTGACGTCGAGGATGCCCTGTCCATGTATTGCTCGACGAAATAATCAATGATTTCTGGAAACATCAGCTCCACCATGATAATGTTGGTTTTTATGGAACTGGGCGTGCCAGAAAAGTCCCCGTCCCATGCCGCACTGCTCATGCTAGCGATCATCCTAGGGTTCTGCAGGCACTTCCCCAATATTCTCGCATAAGCAACATGACTCGTTCCTATCAGCTCTGCTTTCCCGGAAGAAAAAAGTGGCTCCATCCGGGCTGTTGAGCCAGCAAAGAGCGCTGTTCGCGTGAACCTGAGCGTGCACAAGGGGCGACCGCGTGCAAGGGGGGGCCCAACTTGGGTGTTGCAAGTAGTCGTAGTAGTTCACAAAACGGCACATACAACCAAAAAAAAACGTGCTGAGATCCTTAAAAAGAATGAAAAGCGAGATCGCCCCTTCTTTCGACAAAAAAAGAAAGAAAAATAATTGCCCCTTCCAACTGTGTCGCTTAATCTCCGGGATTGCCATACGCGCTGCCTTATGGAGAGGTGGATCTACGCAGCGGTGGGGGCGTTAGGGATTGAGGGGCTGGGGATTCTTTGATCACCATGCTTGTCTACTTGATCTAGGGCATTCTCCTCTGCTGATTGGGCGTAGGATTTTGTCCTAATCTTGATAATTCTCTAGGCAAATTTGGTGTTGATATCTTGTTCAACATCAAGGGTTAATGTAACTCTGATTTTGTCAGATCTATCTAGCTCCGATGAGTCGGGTTGTGCTTGTAGAAATACTACAAATTTGTAGAAGTCTACCTATCTGTCTAACTTGAACAAGAAAAAAAAAAGGAAAAGCCATCAGATAGCATACCATTGTTCTACGACGTCGATAACTGCCACGCGTGTGGCAGGAAGGGAGGCGCACCACAAGTCTCTAAAGCAACACAGATTGCCACGTCATCGCATGCATGCATGTGTGAATATTTTTGTATTTTCAGTTTTTAAAATGTTTTATCTCTTAAATGAAAAATCCGATTGACGATCCGTTTTCACCATTAAATCCATCACGACGAGATCTTCGAAATTAGATCTCATATCAATATGTTTCGACGACTTTTTTTTGGGTTAAAAGTTGCCATGTCTATTGCACATGAATTGTCATGGTATTTACACTGAAGTTGCCATCATATGTTTCAGCTATTTTGTTCTACATTTAAAAATAAATTTTGACATATTATGAAACAGAAAATTAAGAAACTAGACTTGCCATGAACCATAAATTAAAATTTTCATGATACATGCACTTAAAATTGCCAAGATTCATAAAAAAATATTTTCATGGTCAAAGTACTGGAATTGACATGGTCAAAATAGTAAAATTGCCATGCTCTATAAACTAAAATTGCCACATGGCAACTTTAGTGGAACACTATGGCAACTACAGTGTAAACATCATGGCAACTGTTGGCCAAAAAAAATTTCGTCGAAACATATGAACATGGGGTCTAGTTTTGAAGATCTCATCGAGACGGATTTAATGGTGAAAATGGATTTTTCATTGGATTTTTTAATTAGGAGATAAAATATTTTTAAGCCGAAAACCAAAAAAATTCCCGCTGATGTCATCTGTTTTGATGTGGCAAAATGAATGGTACTGGAGGCGTTTGGTCCATGTTGCTTTGTGTCACACGTGTGGGCGTTAACATTTGCGTTGTTCTTTACATGAATTGCAATCGGTAGCTACAATCCTATCTTATTATTTGGTTTGTCTGACACACATGTGTGATGTCACGCGCTTGACTCGATTGTATTTCTGTCATCATTTAGCATTGTAGGATCAATAATCAACCTCGCTCACAAATATTATTTAGAAAAATACCTTATCTCGCTCTGGGCCATTTGTTTGATTTTTCTTTTTTTTGCTACTTGCATATTAAGGGCTCGGTGTTAATGGTACCTTAGGCAGCGGCTCACGGCTGACACCCGCACCGGAGTACCCTGCGCGCTTCCCTGCTAAATTGGCGTCTGCATCTGCACCTTGGAGGATAGGACAAGTGTCAGCTGGAGCTCAGGAGAAATGACATGCAATGCAGCCAGGGGCGAATTTAACGTACCTCCACCCAGGGAACGTGTCCGGGGTCGACGCCGCCACGTCCCTGGACGCCGGCGAGCTGCCATAGCAGTGGAAAACGTCAAAATCGATGGAAACGAACGATCTACGCTGAAAAATACGAGAGCTTATTTAGCTGGTTCATCTTGGGCGTTTTCTTGCTTTATGGGCCTTACTCACAGCAACCAGGGAGGCCAGAGTCCCATTTACTCATTTTCTTACATGCGCCACAGCAGACCAACGCAGCTCGTGAAGAGAAACAGAAGTACACAAGGTGGATCGATTGATCGATTGCAGGCCGCCTGTCTCCGCCTGCCTGTTCCTCTGTGCGCGAGACGACACTCTCGAGAGTCGCGACTACCTGCCCTAGGGCCTAGGTGACTCCGATCTGGCGAAGAGGACGGCAGGAGAGATGTGTGCGGCCGGGCCTCCACTTAGGCCTCGATTCCGGTGGGTGACGGTGAAAGGCAACCATGGAAACCAAGACGACGACTCCGATGGGAATTCCACTCCGGCTCCGGCGGAGCGTAGCTCGTCTCCGTCGACGCTCCAGCTAGCAGCAGCTACGCAAGCAGCGCAATTTGGTATTGTATCTCACGCTTTTTTACATCTACGATATATAATACATTAGTGCGTATACCATATGATGCTTATCCAAATACATGTGATACTAATGGCTCTTGATAGACAAAGGTAAACTATTTTAGTTTGCACCGTGCTCAGGCTTTGGCAATTCGCTAGCCCCACCACTGAATGCAACTGGCATCATTCAAATAAATAATACAATGGAGAACATACGTACATACCTTGGCCACGTATAATATCTGGCATCATCAGCTTCATCAACCTTGAAACGTCGGAGCCAGACCAGGGCCCACCTTTGATTTGCTCACTGTCTATTCATGTAAGCAACAATTCCAGGGTTATGCATGGTCTTTTCCATAAGGTTCCACACAGTATAGACTGCATCCTTTACAGGCATTTTAATTTCTGTAATTATGCTATCAATTTTGGCCAGCTCGCTTTTGACATCACATTCAAAATTTCGCCGCTCAGTGCCTGCTTAATTGTGTGATTAAAAGAACGGTCGATCAAGCAACAATAATTGCGGTTAACCATAGCAAACTCCAAGCCCACAACTTACGGAATATCATTGCAAAAAATAAAGATGCATATACTGAACTAATTATCAAAATTCTTATGGTCTCTACACTACTAAGTGCTAATCAATATTTACGAATTAACATTCAAAAAAATAGTTGTGAATTGGATGGTACCCGTAACTATAAAGTGAATAACACCGCGTTACAGTAGGTAGTATATTACATAATGCATTTCTACCAAATTTATAGTATATCACTGCAAACTGACGAAAAGCAAGGGCGGTACTCAGTACAACAGGCAGAATCGCATTGTTCTTTTATTAAATATATAGTAGGCGCTTACCAGAGTCCTTGAACCATATATGGACTCTCACCTTCTCTTGCTAGCTTATTTTCTTCTCTTTTTTCTTCTCTCCCTTTCCTTTTCTTGCTCTCTCTATACGGGGAGGGGACGGCGGCGTCGACGCGTCCCCGTGGCCGGGGGAAGAGGAGGACACGTTGGCGTTCCCAGCCTCGTCGGATCTGCGGCCGCCAGAATGGTGAGAGGGGATGACGGTGGTGTCGGCGCGTTGGCGAGGGGAAGGCGGTGGTGGAGGGAGGGGAGGGGATGAAAAGAACCTCGGTTCAAGTTTTATCTGGCGTTCAATTTTTTTGTTAAAAAAGCTTTATCTGGCGTAGTTATATTGGTCTAGCTCTTTCACATAGCAGCCCACTAACCATCCAAATTTAATTAAGAGCCAGAACACAACACAAGGAGCCGTCTTTCCACGCGCCTCCCCTAGGGACCTGATATCATGATAAGCAAGGAGCCGGCTTTCCACGCAGGTTGCTTTTTAAAGCATGATTCAATGTAGTCTTTCCACGCATGCTGCTTTGAGCATCTTATTATAAAACGCAGCGAATAACATGTACGTCAGTGGAGAATGATTCGCTTGCCCCCCACGTTGTCCGCTCTGTTAAAGTATGATTCGATGCAGTCTTTCATGTTGTTATAAACCTGTGTTCACTCGGGTTGTAAATACCGACTGAAGCAGTTGTTACAGTTCAGCGGGTAGGCATTCCGACTGAGAGTGTTCGGTCGGGTACAAGTACAGTCAGATGGGTTTGTACTGAGGCATGCCAACTGGTAGCTCAGTCGGATGCCGGCTGGTAGCTCACTCGGACTGAGTAGCATATGTCTGCTCCAGTGAGATCACGTGTCCTGCGCTGACACCGAGCAGGTGAAAGCAGAGCGCAGGTAGGAGTAGGTGATAGGACGAAATCACTGTTTTCACCTTCTCAGTGAACTTTAGCACAAAACAAACTCTGCTAGATTTTATTTCACGATCTGACTCTTTTGCCAATGCCACAGGCCGTGGCGTTGCTGGTCTACACAGAAACGCCAAGCCATCCAGCATTTCTGCACTTAATAGATAAGTGGCAAATGGTCACACATTGTTGCAAACGCCACACCCTATGGCATATCTAGTTGGGGCAGAAACGCCGGTAACGCCATGAACCTTCCACCGCCTGGACCGCAGCTAGCGCAGCAACGCGCCTAAGGTGAGTCAACTCAAGGCCTCAAGGGTCGTTCGTGCCATGCCTTTAGCGACTGTAGATTTATTATGCAGACTGTAGAACAAGGTATACCTAATTAGTGATAAATACGAACCTAAGTTAGGTTCATATGATCTCTGAGCAGTAAAATGTGGCCTTTCTTTTTTATTCAAGATTTTTTTTCCTCTTGTGTATGTGGACGAAGGTGACACTGTTGCTTGCTGACTCACACAGCACGAGTTGGCCAGGCTGTGACGAATGGGGAGAATGGAGTCAAGCAAATGCAAGAGGGGCGGCAATGGCCGTACTACGACTACGGAAACGTCCAGCACGGGTGCGCTGTCTATTAGTTGTTGCATTTATTGGTACAGAACCGAACAAAGTAATTTTTGGTTACAGTATCATTCTGCGCTATTGTAAACTGAGCAACCATATTCAGATACATTCACCATTGTAGTAGCACGGAGAACTCTTCCAGGTGTCTTTTATGGGTTCTTTATTTGATATGACTTCGTTTATTCTTTCTTTGAATTCTGGTTATTGTGTATTTGTTTGCAGGATTCAACGTGTTGTATCTTCCCCAATACTTCCCTGGTGTGACTGTCCCGAATTGGAGCACGTTGTCATGTTGTTCTCTGAAGAAATAATGTAAGATAGCAACGGGTATTTTTCATTAATATATTGGTGAGTGTTTTCCGTCTTTTTTTGCCACCGTTGCATCTTGTCCATCCCTTCGTTTGGGAGTACTCTAACAAGATAAATGCACAAGAAGGGGAATATCTTCCCAAATGTCGAAGGTCTTGGCCTAAGACCTTCATAGAGAGATTCAAGGAAGATACTGGAAAGGTTCATTGGAATGAACAGAAAATAGAAAGTGTGGTCAACTTTGATAGTATGTTATTCAGAAATGTAACTTATCTCTAGGATGATTTTGTGTCTTAATTATTTCATTTAACATACAAATTATCAGTTTTCCTGTTGAGCTGTACAGCTACTATCTTCTATTGCGCCAGATTGCTTTCCAGTTTGCCCATAAACTATTATGCTACATAATACACAAAATTGGTTACAAATTAGTGGGCTACATGCATGTCTGTATTGCTATATGATAGGAGTACTTTTATTGTAAGCGTTTGGGCAGATTGGAAGAAAAAAATGTTGGATAGCCTTCACAAAATTTATTATGTAGTGTCTCCAGTTTAGTTCTTCAAGATTTGGTCTGTTTTTGCTTCAGGGTCTGCATAGAAGTTTATTTTATTATTGTTGAAATGGGATGCTGGCTTGCAACTCCATGCAATGCAACTAATGATTATTATTTATACATGAATTAATGATAAGTAGTTCGAAATACATGTTTATAGACTAACTGTTGGTACATCTACAAGTGTATGTAAACATGTTTATAAACTCAAGTTAATTGATGTAGACTCAAGTGTCCTGATAGAAGGAACTACCCCTCCAAAATAGGTAAAGAAGATGGCTGGTCATCTGTTTGCAAAATTTGAGTTGTTGCATGCTACTTGCGTGTATGAAACAGACAATGCAATTGTTGGGACAAACCCCGGACCAACTCGCTCTCACACTCGCTCGGACGTAGGTGGAAGGATGAGAGGGACACAAATATTTCCGGCGCACAAACGCCCCGCCGCACGAACGGCGCCTCGGCCGCACGAACGGCCTTACTTTACTGGGCACATACCCCAGGCTCGGCAACAAACCGCAGCCTACCCAGAGGAGTTCTCTCTCCTGCCGACCGGGCGCACACCATGGTCCCGGCGGAGACTACGCTCATCTCTGGTTCTCCTAGGCTCGGCTCATTCCGACGCTTCCATTTTTTTTTGATCGAAAGGGGTTTCCCCCCACCCCGTTTTATTAGAAAACGGGGCAAATCAAGTCCCAGAGCCTATTACAAGCGCTCAGGTCTAACCAGATAATAGCAGACCAGAGAAAGTAAAGCCAGCTAAAGCCTAGAACGCTATTTTTCCATCATGAAACTGCTCTGATAGAGTCCAATAGCCACGCAGGGCGACAACAGCATAGCCAACAGGCATAACACAAGTTCTGTTACATGAATAAAGAGCGACCACCAGTTTTTTTCCGAGTCATCCCGAGTGAGCTCTCAGCACGCTCCAGCCCCGGATCCTCTTTGTGCAAGCTCCCAGTTCCCATTCCAGGCGATTCTGAGCAGCTCGCCTCTTCGACGGTCCAGGAGCTGGAGGCAACGTCGTAGCAGCACTGACTGATCGCCCCCGCAGAGGACTTTCCATTGGTGTAGAGAAGAGCTGATCCTCCCCAAGATCACGCGAGTGCTTGTCCACGGCATGCCCTGAAAACAGATATCATTACGCATAGTCCAAATGCCCCAAATGGCAGCAACACAAGCAATGTTTATGACAGTTTTCTTGTTATTCATATTCCAAAAGGAAGAGAGTTCAGTCATATTTCTAGGCACACCAAAACCAAAAGCTTCAGCAACATCACACCAAATCTGTTTAGGTACAACACATTCAAAAAACAAATGGTGGACGGATTCATACTCATTACAGTACAAGCAGGTTAAGTCCTCCACCACCCTCCTTTTGTTCAGGTTATCTCTGGTAAGAATTCTATTATTAAAAGCCAACCACACAAAGACTAAGTATCTGTTAGGTACTACTATTTGCCAGAAATTTTTCCAGAACGGGGTAGAAACCCATCCCCTAGTTAATCATGCTGTAAAAAGATCTGACCGAATAAATCCCTGATGGCTCCAACAGCCAAACGGGTTGGTCTGCCTCATTGGTTAAGTTTTTGGCAGAGATGGTCTGGATCAAGTCATGCCATTTTTTCATAAACTCAGCATCAACACACCTATTAAAAGTGAGCTTCAGGTTGGCGCCATCCCACACCTCCGACACTACACATTGTTGTTGCTGACAAATATCATACACCTCCCAAAACTGAGTTTTCAGGGAAGAATCCCCAACCCAGGTGTCATTCCAGAAACTGATTTTATCACCGTTACCCAATTTCCATCTAAAAAAAGGCCTTATACCTTCAAATGCCCAGGTAACCCCTTTCCAAAAAGGGGATCCCACACCTTATTTGGACCACAACAGATTAGGCTTATCAGTTCTATATTTATGATCTATCAATCTAACCCAGTCTTTATCACCATCCATGAAATATCTCTTAGCCCAAGAAGCTAACAAGGCCATGTTAAACTCTCTTAAGTTGGGTACCCCCAGGCCACCAAAGTCTTTTTTCTGAGAAATCAGCCCCCAGTTTGCAAGATGGTATTTATGCTCGTCTCCCAAGTCCCCCCAAAAGAAATGCGCCATCTGAGAAGTAAGAGCTTTAATGGCCCACTTAGGAAACTTAATCACATACATCAGGTACATAGGAATACTGGTAATGCAAGCTTTGAGCAGAACTAATTTCGCCTCATAGCTAAGTAATCTCCCTTTCCAACCACAAATCCTCTTAATAATTTTGTCTATAATATATTGGATATCTTCCCTCCTCGGTTTGAGATAATGTAATGGAACTCCCAGATATTTAAGAGGGAAATCCCCCAGTTTGCAACAAAATATTTGAGATAACAACTTAGCATCACCTTCATTTAGATTAACTGGCACCACTTCACATTTGTCATAGTTGATTTTCAAACCAGAAAGGTTCTCAAAACACGCAAGTAACCATTTTAAATTTTTTGCATACTCAGGTTTAGGGTCCAGAAACAATATTGTATCATCGGCATATTGTAAACAAATAAGCCCATGGGGAATGATATGGGGAACAATCCCTGATATGATGTTATTATTGACAGCCTTAACCAACATACGAGAGAACACATCTGCCACAAGATTGAATAGCATGGGTGAAAGAACATGCGGTGCCCCCATGTTTGGTTTTGGTAATTGATGACAATCTCTATGGACTAATGGTTGCCTTGAGTTATATTTGAAGGATTTGTCCATAGGCTTTTCTTGGAGTCCATTTGTTGGTTTCAAGGAGAGTTTGTGATGACCAAGATGCTATTCAAGGAATTACCTAAAGATTGGTCATGCGAGAGGTTGATCAAGACTAAGTCAAAGAGTGAATCAAGTTGATCAACACACAAAGCGTAGAAGATGTACCGAGGGGGACCAAGCGATCCCATGGTATGGTAAGCATTGTCAATTACGCTTTGTGTACTAACCCATGGTCTTCGTGAGAGTTCTTTGTGGGGTTAGGTTGCGGTGTGCAAGTTCAAGTGGATCACCACGAAGAGATCACATGCTTGAAGCTTGCCGTCCATTGTGGTGGCAATGGACTTGTGAAGATGAGCCAAAGAGTGGCTCACCCATAGTGGAGTATGGGGGAGCAATCAACTAGTCTTCACCGAGCCAACGCAATCAAGAAAGGTGGTCCAACTTGAGGAAGTCAACATCGTCATCATCTAGCTCAAGTGGACTTTGTGCAAGGCAAAGGTTTGCCCTTGATAGGTTTTCTCTTTTGCCGGTCTCATGGGGGTAGTTGGGAGACCGGGTTATAGGATCGATTGCCGTACTATCAAGGGGGGCTCTCGATGAGTAGCTTGATCGTATCGTTCGTAGAGAGCTCAAACCATTGCATCCTTGCATCATCTTTCTTGATTCTTGTTTGGTTCTCTTTGTGAGTCTTAGAGCTTATGGTCATCTTGATGACAAGCTCGAGTTCATCGAAAACGGAGTTCATATGCTTCTTCTATTGCGTTTTCGGTGTTGGAGGTTTTACCGGTCCTATTCGAGGAAGGGTTCTCACCATTTTCTTATGGGCCTTTTCTATATTCCTTCTTATTGTTATTTCTATCAAGATTGTGTTAGCCCTTGTTGCTAGCTTTCCAACAAACTTGGTTTCATTGAATTCGGAGTCCGTTTGCAGAAGTTGTGGCTGTTTTGGTAAAGGCTGCAGCGGTACTACCGCGGCTATAGCGGAAGTAATTTTTTACTACCGCTCCCGAGCGGTACTACCGCAGCTCCTGAGCGGTAGTACCGCTCCGGACCAAAATCTCGTGTTTTGCTCAGCAGAGGTAGGCACGGAAGTATTTTTTTTAGTACCGCTCGCAAGCAGTAGTACCGCTACCATTTGCGGTAGTACCGTGAGGACGAGCGGTAGTACCGCTCCGGCGGTTCTACTGGCCTTTTGCCTCCTCGCTGTTGTTTTTCAAAGGGGTACTACCGCCCTAGCGGTAGTACCGCTCTGTGCGGGCTGTGAGCATAACGGTTGGATTTTCCCCCTCCTATAAAAGGGGGTCTTCTTCCCCATTGCATCTTATCCTTTTGAGCTCGCATTTGCCCCCCATTGTTGACCTTCTTCAAGCTTGCTAACTCTAAATCCCTCCAATGATTCTTGCTAGTTCTTGAGGGAAAAGAGAGAGGAGATCTAGATCCATCTTTCCACCAATCACTTTCTCCTCTAAGTGAGGGGAACCTTGTGGATATAGGTCTTGGAGTTCTTCGTGTTCTCTTCTTCGTTCTTCCTCTCATTTTCCTCCCTAGCATTAGTTGCTTCGGTGGGATTTGGGAGAGAAGGACTTGGG
Source organism: Thinopyrum elongatum (assembly GCA_011799875.1). Classification (NCBI taxonomy): domain Eukaryota; kingdom Viridiplantae; phylum Streptophyta; class Magnoliopsida; order Poales; family Poaceae; genus Thinopyrum; species Thinopyrum elongatum. The sequence goes on from CM022298.1 coordinate 715,153,643, forward strand.
CACTCCGTGTGCCCTTGCCATTGCATTTGGTGCATCGGTTTGAGTTCTCCACGGTGATACGTGGAAGTGAAGTTGAGTAGCTTATTACTCTTGGGTGTTTGGGCACCCTAGAGCTTGTTCCTCTTGGGTGCCTTGGCGCCCTAGACGGTTGGTGTTGTTCGGATCTCAATCATTGTGGTGTAAAGCTCCGGGCAAGCGTCGGGGTCTCCAATTAGGTTGTGGAGATCGCCCCGAGCAATTTGACGGGTACCGATGACTGCCCCCAAGGGTTGCCAAAGTGTACGGGTTCGGTGACCGCCCCCAAGGGTTGCCATTTGTACGGGTTCGGTGACCGCCCTCAAGGGTCCCTTAGTGGAATCACGGCATCTTGCATTGTGCGAGGGCGTGAGGAGATTACGGTGGCCCTAGTGGCTTCTTGGGGGAGCATTGTGCCTCCACACCTCTCCAAACGGAGATTAGCATCCGCAAGGGTGTGAACTTCGGGATACATCGTCGTCTCCGCGTGCCTCGGTTATCTCTTACCCGAGCCCTTTACTTATGCACTTTACTTTGTGATAGCCATATTGTTTCTTGTCATATATCTTGCTATCACTTAGTTGTTTATCTTGCTTAGCATAACTTGTTGGTGCACATAGGTGAGCCTAGTTGTTGTAGGTTTTGTGCTTGACAAATTAACCGCTAGGTTTATTCCGCATTTGTTCAAGCCTAAACCGTAATTATTTTAAAGCGCCTATTCACCCCCCCCCCTCTAGGCGACATCCACGATCTTTCAATGGGGGAGCTGGGGTCTCCTTGTTTCAACCCTTTCCCCCCCCCACAAAATAAGGTCCTAAGACATCATTGATTTTAACACAAAAAGAGCTTTGTTGCAGAATGGACAAGTTCCAACTAATCCACTTAGCCCCAAAACCTCTAGAGGTTAACATCTCAACTAGGAAATCCCAGTTCACACGATCATAAGCTTTCTCGTAGTCTAACTTGAGAACAATCACAGCATCCCCAGATTTGTGAACTTCATGGATAGCCTCATGGGCAGTAACCACACATTCTAGTATGAATCTGCCTCTCACAAAAGTAGATTGACATGGAGACAATAGTCTATGACCCACAGGGGAAACCCTATTTGTCATGGCCTTACTAAAAAATTTAACAGAGCAGTTGCTCAAACAAATGGGCCTAAATTTTTTATATGTCTGGCATCCGGCTCATTAGGAATAAGAGTGACTATAGAATAGTTTAATCTCTGGATGTCTAATGATCCATTCTCAAAGTCCCTCACCAGTGCCATAAAATCTTTTTTAATAATCTCCCAAAAGTGTTGGTAAAATAAAAAGGAACGACCATCAGGTCCAGGGGCCCCATTAGCATAGGAGCCCATAATGGCTTCTTTAATTTCCTCCTCTGAAAATGGCCTTTCTAACATGGCATTTTTAGCTTCTGTCACAAGCTCCTCTTCAGACCAAAAATGGTCATCTAGGTGAATGTTAGGTTTAGGTTCAAAACCAAATAGGTTTTTATAGAAATTGGTTGCAACCTCCAGCATATCTTTGGTGGAATAAACAGGTCCATCAGGGCCCTCCAGAATAGAAAGCTGATTTTTCCTTCAATGTTGGTTAGCAACAGCATGAAAATATGTTGTATTCCTATCCCCCTCTTTGATTTTTCTGTTCCTAGATCTCTGCCACATGGCAGTTTCTTCTTTTTTCCAAATCTCATGAACTTCTTCTCTAATTTGTTTCATCTTGAGGATATCCTCAGCATTTGTTCTATTCTGTTCAGAGAAGATGTCTAGAATATCAAATTCCTGAAGTAATTATTTCTTCTTTTTCTTCATGGCAGCTTCTATGTTAATACTCCACCCTTTCACCAGCTTCCTAAACAATTTAGTCTTAAACTGCCAGGTTTCAATAGCAGTAGTAAAAGGTGAAGGCGTGGCCCAAATTTTTTCAACCAAAGCCTGAAAATCAGGTTGTCCAAGCCACCATTTTTCAAATTTAAAAGGCCTGGATGGGTTACATTAACCCACTCCAGAGTCAAGCAAAATGGGAGCATGATCACTTCCCACTCTAGGTAGGGCACATAAAGTGGTAAGTGGGAAGTGACTGTCCCAGTTAGTAGCAGAGAAAACTCTGTCAATAGTAGCAAAAATGGGGTTATCTTGGTTGTTACTCCAGGTAAAAACCCTGTTTGACAACTTGTATTCCATAAAACTCCAGGTAAAAACCCTGTTTGATCAACAATGTCAACAATGTAGTTTTTATTTTTAGTTGCAAGTGTAGTTGCAATGTCAACAAGGTTTAGAGTTTTTATTTGTAGTTGCAAGTGTAGTTGATCAACAATGTCATACATATTGTATAAAAAGATGCTCTCTTTCGTATGAATGGAATTTAACCAGCCATCTAATTTTTGGCTGAGGCTGCTGTTGTGGACGTGAGGCTGCTGTTGTTGTAGAGTTTATGATATAATGTGTTGTGGGCCTGAGGCTGCTGTTGCCATATCCATTGTGAACATTTTTTTTAAATGGAACCGGGGAAATGATCCCTCATGATTTTGTAGGGAAACTCTGAGTGGCCTATGTTTTGCCGGAATGTTGATTCATTTTCGTTTCGGCAAATTTCAGGCGCTCGATATGTCATATTTTTAGCAAAGGTCATGCCGAAATTTTCCATGGATTTCGGCATGACTTTTGCTAGAAAGTAGGACATATCAAATGCCCAGGATTTGGCGGAACGGGAACTAAACAACATTCCGGCAAAACATAGGCAATTTTTTTATGTCATTATTCATTTTATTAGATCTAGAATTAAACCAGCAAATTCAACCCTAGGCAACATGGCGCACAACGATGAAGCCGGGGGTTCTAATGCCGCCCTAGAAGCGAACACATACCTCGATTATCTAGCGAGTCAGGAAGAAGGGTCGCAGGGCCCCCTTCACATCCAGGAGGGTGGTGGTGCCGCCGATACCACCGATGGCACCGAGATCGGCAACCAGACCACAGATGGTGGTAGCCAAGCCACTCAGAAGAAGAAGAAGAGGATCCGGGCCCCAAATAAGCTCAGCACCGGCAAAGGTGAGCTAACAAGTCCGCAGAATGTGTCAGCGGGCTACGGCAATAACGTAGCATGCATGCTACAAGAGACCTTCAATATCAATGAGACGAACCTAAGGAAAGATAGCAAAGGACCTTTGGCGGATCTCCTCCTAACCAAGTTGCATGCTAGATACAAGTTCCCCGGCTGGAATGCCGATGTCGATCTGTTAACAGATCTGAACATGGATTTTGTAAACAGAAAAGCAATGAAAAGGTTCAGCAAGGACTTAGCCGCCTGGAAATGTAGGGTGAGAAAAGAGATGGCTTTAGTTGGTTCATGCTATGCCACGATCCACGCTCTGTGGCCGATGATTACGGAAGAGGACTACGAGAATTTCAAGGCTACCAATGCTGACCCTGTAACCAAGGCTAAGTAAGATCATTTCAAGAACCTTCTGGCCATGGACACCGGGGCCCACCTCCTTGGAAGCCGTGGTTACACGGGGAAGGTGCCCGTGTGGGCTAGGGAGGACGTAGAACATGAATGTCTGCAGCAACTAGACCCCTTCGTAGTGTTCACCGACCCGCAGGAACGTGACTTTATCAGGGCCCGGTACAGGAAAGACAAGAAGACCGGGGAATGGGTCACGGACGCACCGACGAGGGAGTACATAAGACTACTAGTAATTATTAATTTACTACCTTAGGTTCTAATCAAGTCGACTACATTCTAGCTAGTAGTTAGATTTCTAATCGGTTCACGTTCCTTTTGCAGAAAGAGAAAAAAAGGCTTCAATCTGAAAGCGACTCGTCATCTCAGTCGTCAACGAACTATGCGTGGGACAAGCCTTTTAACCGGGCGTTGAACATACTCAAGGGAAAGCCGGCGAACAATCCGCCGGAGTATGGCCATGTAGTGGGCGCAGGAGACGGCGCCACGTGGAAGCACTACTACAAGGAAGACAAGGAGACGCGAAGGCAGAGAAGGAAGCATGGAACACTATCTATCCAGGAGCATGTCGCGGAGCTAGTCGCAATGCAAGTCACGCAGGAGTTCCAGGCAGCAACAAGTGCGGCCAAAGAAGAAGCCAAAGCTACGGCAGTCGAGGCAGCCAAAGAAGCGGCTCAAATAGAATTTACATCTTAGTGGTCTACCGCGCTTCCGTGGCTCGTGAAGTGGATGAATGAAAATCCAGGTGTTCCGCCACCCATTCCTAGCTTTGTCGCGAGCAGCTCAAACAATATAGCAGCCGCACCCACACCCGTTAGATCACTTGTTCCACGGCCGATCGATGCCCGGTGACGCGTTCAGGGTTTCCTTGGCTCGGGTAATACCAGGCTACGAGGGTTTGCTTCCTCCGCTTCGAACCGGGGGAGAGGATGAAGAGAGCCCGGCAACCCTAATAGAAAGCAAGAATTGGCCGATGCTGTGGCCGAAAAGACTTCTTCGTGTGGAGGCGGCCGGGAGCACACCAACGGCAACACCATTCATGCCTAGGTCGATCCAAGGTAAGACCACTCCACCTATGCAATTACCATCGCCTGTCTTGCTGGGTCAGAACGGACGCGAAGAAGGGGGTCCAAGCGTTCTGGTGGCTGATCATGTCACCCCCGTGGAGCAAGATATCGATGATAACATGGTGGAGGATGACCTCAACCGGTACATCAATACTGCCTATGACGATGGAGGTCCATCTGACTCATGCTATGACCGTGACCTTGGTGATCGGGATACTGAGATGCCTGATGTACCGGAGAAGGAACGTCCTCGGGTTCAGTGCAAGAAGTCTCTATTCCTGTAATCCTCCCAGGATACCCCTCCAGATGCCTCAACCCAGGAACAACCAGTACAGCAGCGTACAATGGGGGCGGCGGTCAAGAAGGGTATAGTAGGCTCACTACCTGTGCCCAGGAAGAAGCAAAGGAAGAGACTGAAGAAAGGCCCTGCTCCCAAAGCTTCCACCAGCCAGCCGCCTCCGGCGATCTGGGTTGAGGATAGTGTACAGATAAAAAATGCGCCGCTTCTCCATGTCGCAGGCCAGCCGATGCTACCGCCGGATGCGCTCAAGGGTATAAGTGGGGATCTCAGGAGACTGCATGACCATGTGTTGTCGATAGAGAAGGGCCTTCTCCGATCGAAGGATCCAGGATACCCGCTTTACGCGGTTGAGGTGCCGAGTGCCATAGGCTTTGTCGACACATGCCGCGCGCACATGTTCTTCCTGTGGTTTGATTACATCTTTGAGATGTATCACATGAGGCAAATAAAGAGGAAATCTCAGAAATCGCGGTAGCGGACCCCTACTACATGTCTGAGGGCTTCTTGAATGGCGGCAAAGTGGAATGTGACGCTGCAAGGAAGTACATTGAAGATTTCATGATGGCGAATAGGGACAAGGAAACGATTCTCCTGCCTTATCATCCCTTGTAAGTCATTCGCTAGCCACTATAACACATCCTTTCGTACATTTCAATCATTCCTTTGCATGTATGGAGGCTAATTTGAGGTTAATTTATTTTGCGTAGCGAGCGGCGCTCCGTCCTTATCGTTCTATACCCACGCGTATCCCGCGCTCTCTATTTGGACTCGTCCAAAAACACGGAGAAGAAAGACTACACACACATAAAATGTGTTCTAGATGGTGCTCTCTTAGGCTTCGGCCTTAGGGGTAGCCACATCAGGCACAAACAACAAAGGACGGGCGTGTTGTGTTTCAGCCATAAAACTGACTTTTGGGCATCCAGCAACCGGCAACAAGTACGAAGGATGGATTCTACGTCATCCATCACATGTTGGAGTTCAGAAGGGATCAACAAAGGCTTAGCATGCCATCTACAGCCGATGCCCATGTCCGCGAATGGGCCGCAACCTTATCAGCCGAACCGGATGAAAAACTCAGAGTTGACTTCGATCGCATCCAACAGTTGCTTGCGACGATCATCGTCAAAGATGTCGTCGAAGAGGATGGGATTTCTACGGCAGCCCACAAACGCTGGCTGACACCAACACTGGCATAGAGCTACAGTGTCATGACCCCACACCTTTTGCAAAGCTAGGGTGCATTCTCCCGGATATCCCGAAGAAGACATCTAAGAAGAAGTGATTGACGATGACGATGTCTGTCTAATTAGTACTTTGTGTAGGATGAAACTTTGAATTTTGTACGATGAAACTTTGCGATGTAGACGGTCCTCCAGAACTTGCGTACCGCTCTAGTTAGTTTGGGTACGATGAACTTCGTTAATTATGTTTACTATATATCGCTTCTATTTGCTAACATTTTAACTCTTTCTCTTGGTGTTTCTTAAGTATATTATTTTGCATATTATCGATGAATTCGTTTAATTATGACGCATCTCTGTTAGGGATATAGATCGATGATGAAGAAGTGGTATGCCGTGTACAGCTAGAGGGAGGATTCCAGGAGTGTACGATGAGTGGTCAGAGTGTCAGGCCCAAGTGGACCCTTCCCGGGCAGCAGCCACAAAGGATTTCAAAGTAAAAGCGAAGCGGAAGCTAGTTACTAGAAGTTCACGCTAGCAGGAGAGAGGAATCAAAATCGGCACACGAACTACTTCATAATACCTTTCTTGCTCATCGTGATCGCTTCTCTCTTGTATGTGATCATAGTTTAGATCGATGATGAAACATGTGTATATGACCATGTAGATGAATTCGAGACATGTAATAACGTATATCACTATGATGATGATGATGAGACTATGTTGTAGCACTATGATGATGATGATGAGACTATGTTGTAGCACTATGATGATGATGATGAGACATTGTTGTCTCATATAGTTTCAATGTTGTATGTGTATGTTGGTATTGTATAAAAACCTATATAAATAGTGTGTAAATACGCAGAAGAAAAAAATATCGAAAAAAGTAGCAGTGGCGCGGGGTAAGAGGCTAGTAGCAGCGCGGGGGCAGCGCTACTACTACATAGAGTTAGCAGTAGCGCGGTGCCCAGACCCGCGAAACAGCTAAGTAGAAATAGCGCGGGTGGAGCGCGCGCTACTACTAGCAAAAGTAGCAGTAGCGTGGGGTACCACCCCGCGCTACTACTAAAAAGTTAGCTATAGCGTGCTAGCAGTAACGTGGCCCCCCACGCTACTACTAGCCTTTTATCCCACGCCACTACTAGGCTTATCCCTAGTAGTGAATGTTCCTGGTAGCAATAAACTCAGGGTTCTGCATGCACTTCTTCATGCTATTTTACACTTCTCCAAAAAAAAATTACTCCTATCATTTCGAGAACTGTGAGTCTCCTTGTGGTGACCAAAAGAAACTATCCATACATGTGATTATTTCTTCTGAAGGATTTGTACACTCTTCCATCTAGACAGAAAATTGTCAACCCACTGTTACTACACAGAACGGTGCCATCATGGTACTTTTTAGAGAATTACATGAATAAAATTGACAATCGGTATGATAAAGCTAAAGTATTCACTCCTATTATATATGCGCATAGCATCCTTTGCTTAGTCGCCTTTGTCATCCTCACCATCTGCACCTACATGCTGCTCTGAGGCACCACGAGTTGTGCTAGGGCGAAAGTACGGGAGTCATAGCATGAGCCCTTGGTGGTAGCACGCTAGCACTTGTGGCAACTCAGCCATGACATCAGGTAAGGGACCTTCGTGTACCATCTTTCGCAGATGTTTAGATAGGATCTAATATTCCTTTCAATCTCAGTCACGTTGTAGCTGAGGTTCAACATGGCACTCAAAAGCTGCTGTACTGGCCGCCAATGGTCAGAAGGTTTTGTTGCCCTCCCCGGCACTTTTTCTTTTTAAAACTATTGGGTGCAAATACACCCATATGACAAAAATCTATTGTCGCTTGTATAAGCAAGAGTGCGCTATCTGCGGAGTACTCAGCAAATAGCATATAATACAACAAATTTGGATCATAGTAAGTAGAGGCTGTGTGTAATTTTTTTTAGAAGTAGTGGCTGATGGTAATGAAAACTTTCATTTAGAATCAAGACATAAAATAGGCCCATGTCAATGCCACATAAGTATATATTGTTCCCCAGACATAGATATGGATCGACTTGTCCAAAAATTTCCCCAACGAAGAATTGCATCCTCTTGCAGGCTCCCCAGGGTGAGGGACTTTAGCCATGGCGAGTTGCTCTTGGATGGATACGGGAGAGGGACAACGGGTGGCTGTAGACGCCCGCTCATTGGCCGCTTGGCCAGTGGTGGAGCTAGATGGTGGATAGGGTGGGCCATGGCCCACCCTGGGATTTTTTTCAATAGCTTTATATCATAGCAAAAAAGTAAAAAAAAAAATATTTTCAAAAATATTTTTTGATGAACAGTTCTATTATTGGCCCACCCTGGCCCAATTGGCTGGATCCGCTACTGTGCTTGGCTTATAAAGTACCCAGCGGCACCGTCTCCCAGCGCATCCGTGACGTCCACCCATCGTGAAGCCAGTGTAGACTGCCCACCCGGTCAGCTTCCATGCCTCTCTTCATCACTTGGTCAGGGGATGCCGTGTCGATCTCAATCTCGGCTTTTATGAACTGGACGTCATCACTCCCTTTTGAGTCTAGCCAATTAGTCCATATTGATGAACATCTCTTGAACCATTGCAAATGCTTCGACATGTAGGTTCTCTTTCCTTCCTACACCTGTCACCTCCGTGACCATGGCTACAAATGATAGAAAACACTTAGTTTCTGCAAGAATGAGTTGATTGTGATGGCAACTAGGATTATTACATACCTCGGCTTTGCAATTATCTGGAAATTGATCTTTAGCATTGCATGTTATATCAATTTCATCACGGTCTAGCACCAGGACGTCGGAGAATGTGGCAATGGCAGATGGTGTTGAAGGTGGTGGAGATGGTGTTGAAGGTGGAGGTGATGCTGCGGGTTGAACAACATTTCAAGTGGAAGCAAGTGGCGGTGATGGATCTTGTTCATAATTAGTAACCTTTTCTATAAAAAATTAAGTCTTGCTAAGTTCATATATGATATCCACTATACTTGGCCTTTTGTGCCTATTCTTCTCCATGCTCAGCGCATATTTTCACTTGCCGGCATTGTGCTTCTAGTGGTCTGGAAGAACTACATGTATCTTTCAACCTTTTTCTCCAATTTCCTTGTACCTGTGCAATCGAAGTGTAAAGCTAGAATTACAACATACACATGTAGAGCATATCATAATATGGTTCAAAATAAAGATGATCCCTTTGTCCAATCAAAGAGATAAGCTTTCTTACTTGATCAATAAACTCTCGTTGCATTTCAGCATATCTGGTGTGGCCGGTAGGCCCTGCAATTATCATAGCCATTACAACACCAAAGCTGAATATGTCTAACTTCTTCGAGACAACTCTTCGAAATAAGTATTCTGGTGCCATGTATCAATCAAGAGGGTGATCTATGGTTTCCTTGGCTTCTCATGCCTGGTTGACTTTTGAAGGTGAGGAGAGCTGGCGCATATTGGAATGGCGGACTAGTCACGTGATCATGCATCTTATTTTATTGGGAAACATCTTGAAAGTAATACATATACGTAAGAGAAGAAATGAGCCTAGCGAACTTGGTTAGGGAAGTGGAAGTACAACCCAACCACTCGGGTTCAAGTCCTCATGGACGCGAATTTGGGCTCGTATTCTTTCAAATACAAAAATCAATGAAAATAAAACCGTGAAACTCTGATTATCTATTTTGCTTAAGATTAAGGTATGGCACATATGGTCACATACTCAACACAATGATTGTTATTAGAGAAGATAGCTAGAAATTGCAACGTCAATCGACCATAATCTAGAAATTCTCACATCTTATGTATTTATTTTACATGAAAACACAATATAGTCAGAGAAGAAAAATATATTATAAATTCTTGTGTAACGGAACCATGTCTTTGGTAGTCACCCACAACCAACAGATCTTCATAGATATATCAAGGTAGATCACTTCCAGTAGTTCATGAAAGCTGCAACGAGAAAGATGATATATTTATTTTGAAATCATAATACGATCGTAAAAAGAGAGATACGCCAAAAATTCTCATGGAAGAAAAATACATCTGACCATCAATCTATCATAACTGTAGTCAAATGGACCACCGGCAGTGAAGTAAACCACAACCGATAGATCCTCATGCCTGTACCTAAACATATCACAACTAATATATCTTCCTCATTCTACTAAACACAGTAAATCTGATAGTTCTTCGTCATTGGTCTTGAATAGATATATAAACAACAGGAAAATATCACAGTAGTGACTGACCGTATCACATTGTTGATTGTAAAAAAACGACCGATAATCTGCATGTTAACCACGCATACTGATCTAACATCATATAAAAACTGTTGGCCAACTCGCAGCCTGAACTTTAATTATCCTTACAAATAGAATATCATGCCTAAATGACACATATGGTCACCACTATGGTGCTTCTGCAAATGGCATAATAATCATTGGCCCATAAATTTAAAATAATATAAATGATATATGCAAAGGTGATGTTTAGTTTAGCATAAAATTTCAGGTGTCTATATAATTGTATTACTTCCTTCCGCATACTGTGAACATGCATTAGATTATTAGTTCATTTATGCATCATTTTTAATGCACTAAGTGTGGTACAATGTTCAAACAAAATTCGACTCAAATCATGCTCTTGAAGGGATTGAAGAGAGGTGAACATTGCAGAATTTGAAGGAACTGGACAAAAGAGAAATATCAGGAAAAAAAATATGATTCTTTGTCTTAATATGTTATTCGCTTCTTATAATCAATTTAACAAGTTAGACAACTCTCCTACTGGATAAATATACATAAAACCTTATTATGTCTTAGAAAATTTATATCTAAATTAATATTCTTGCCTTATCTTAATATTGTTTTCATTCTTTGTGGTAGCAAATTAAAGTGGAGAGATATGTAAAAAGAGGAAGCAAACATTATTAAGGCTCTTTAAAGAAAAATACAATGTCAATAGGCTCAACCATAGGCTTTCAAATATTTATAATAATATATGGGAGATTTAAAATAGTTTGAAATAAATTACAATAAAGACATTGCCCGCACATTTTGCGTGGGCCACTTCGCTAGTTTTTTCTAAAACTTTTTTTTCTTCTTTTTCTTTTTTCTTTTTCTTTGGTTTTTGCAGTTTTCAAGCCCTGAGGCCGACCAAGCATCATCAACATGTAAATAATCAGTGCAAACAGTATGAGGCCGTTACAAAAGGCTAGTCCGATTCTAAATCGAAATGGAGGTAGCACAGACAATGTACGGACCTTCATGCCACGCGTGGATAATTTCAAGGCCGCTTACGCACCGCTGCCTTCTTCGTCCCCGACATTGTCTGGCTGGTGGAGTGGCATATGCATGAGAAGTTTGTGTTGGCACACGTCGTAATCAACCAGCGCTAATTAAATAGAATAACGAGATTTAATGTCGATGTGATCCTATGTATGTTAAATAAGATGGCTTACCTGAGCTGAGCTACGCTGTCCGCTGCTCTCACCAGCAGCAGAGGCCTTCTCCAAGGCCGCGAGCAGTTCTTTCAAGTTGAATATCGTCGAGGAGTTCTCACCATCCTGAGCTGAGCTAGGCTCTCCGCTGCTCTCACCAGCAGCAGAGGCCTTCTCCAAGGTCGCGAGAAGCTCATTCAAGTTGAATATCGTCGAGGAGTTCTCACCATCCTGAGCTGAGCTAGGCTGTCCGCTGTTGGCACCAGCAGCAGAGGCCTGCTCGACTGCCGGCGACACTTGCCTCAGCACCTTGGAGACGTTTTCACCATCTTGGGTACTCTCCAACGGCGGCGCACCCATGCCCTGCACCACACTGTTGCTTAAGGGTGGAAAGTGGCAGTGGATAATCCGAAATATCGTTTATTTTGTGTGATTAAACTTATAAATTATTATGCACTGTAGTAGTATTTATCAGTCTACCACTCTATCATTGACTTATTATATGTTGCGAATCGATTATTTTGTGTCACATAGTTGCTAACTTAATTCTTTTACCTAATATGTCGCTAAATTTTAGGATATTCGTATCCGTTCCGAATTGAGTAAACATCCGATTCGTATCAGTATTCGAGTAACATCTGCTCTGTACTCGCATCCGATAAGGTCCGTATTCGCATTCGTATTTGTTTTATAAATATGGAAAAGGAAGGGGGAAGGGCACTATCCTAACCGCATCCGATCCGTTTCCACCCCTACTGCTGCTAGCAATATCGGCCGTACCCTTTACCATTAGCATACCCTGACGTCGAGGATGCCCTGTCCATGTATTGCTCGACGAAATAATCAATGTTTTCTGGAAACATCAGCTCCACCATGATAATGTTGGTTTTTAAGGAACTGGGCGTGCCAGAAAAGTCCCCGTCCCATGCCGCACTGCTCGTGCTAGCGATCATCCTAGGGTTCTGCAGGCACTTCCCCAATATTCTCACATAAGCAACATGACTCGTTCCTATCAGCTCTGCTTTCCTGGAAGAAAAAAGTGGCTCCATCCGGGCTGTTGAGCCAGCAAAGAGCGCTGTTGGCGTGAACCTGAGCGTGCACAAGGGGCGACCGCGCGCAAGGGGGGCCCCAACTTGGGTGTTGCAAGTAGTCGTAGTAGTTCACAAAACGGCACATACAACCAAAAAAAAACTCGCTGAGATCCTTAAAAAGAATGAAAAGCGAGATCGCCCCTTCTTTCGACAAAAAAAGTATGAAAAATAATCGCCCCTTCCAACTGTGTCGCTTAATCTCCGGGATTGCCATACGCCCTGCCTTATGGAGAGGTGGATCTACGCAGCGGTGGGGGCGTTAGGGATTGAGGGGCTGGGGATTCTTCGATCACCATGCTTGTCTACTTGATCTAGGGCATTCTCCTCTGCTGATTGGGCGTAAGATTTTGTCCTAATCTTGATAATTCTCTAGGCAAATTTGGTGTTGATATCTTGTTCAACATCGAGGGTTAATGTAACTCTGATTTTGTCAGATCTATCTAGCTCCGATGAGTCGGGTTGTGCTTGTAGAAATACTACAAATTTGTAGAAGTCTACCTATCTGTCTAACTTGAACAAGAAAAAAAAAGGAAAAGCCATCAGATAGCATACCATTGTTCTTCGACGTCGATAACTGCCACACGTGTGGCAGGAAGGGAGGCGCACCACAAGTCTCTAAAGCAAACAGATTGCCACGTCATCGCATGCATGCATGTGTGAATATTTTTGTATTTTTAGTTTTTAAAATATTTTATCTCTTAAATGAAAAATCCGATTGACGATCCGTTTTCACCATTAAATCCATCGCGACGAGATCTTCGAAATTAGATCTCATATCAATATGTTTCGACGACTTTTTTTTGGGTTAAAAGTTGCCCATGTCTATTGCACATGAATTGTCATTGTGTTTACACTGAAGTTGTCATCATATGTTTAAGCTATTTTCTTCTACATTTAAAAATAAATTTTGACATATTATGAAACAGAGAATTAAGAAACTAGACTTGCCATGAACCATAAATTAAAATTTTCATGATACATGCACTTAAAATTGCCAAGATTCATAAAAAAATATTTTCATGATCAAAGTACTGGAATTGACATGGTCGAAATAGTAAAATTGCCATGCTCTATAAACTAAAATTGCCACATAGCAACTTTAGTGGAACACTATGGCAACTACAATGTAAACATCATGGCAACTTTTGGCCAAAAAAAATTTCGTCGAAACATATCAACATTGGGTCTAGTTTTGAAGATCTCATCGAGACGGATTTAATGGTGAAAATGGATTTTTCATTGGATTTTTTAATTAGAAGATAAAACATTTTTAAGCCGAAAACCAAAAAGATTCCCGCTGATGTCATCTGTTTTGATGTGGCAAAATGAATGGTACTGGAGGCGTTTGGTCCATGTTGCTTCGTGTCACACGTGTGGCCGTTAACATTTGCGTTGTTCTTTACATGAATTCCAATCGGTAGCTACAATCCTATCTTATTATTTGGTTTGTCTTACACACATGTATGATGGCACACGCTTGACTCGATTGTATTTCTGTCATCATTTAGCATTGTAGGATCAATAATCAACCTCGCTCACAAATATTATTTAGAAAAATACCTTATCTCGCTCTGGGCCATTTGTTTGATTTTTATTTTTTTTGCTACTTGCATATTAAGGGCTCGGTGTTCTAGCTCGCCCCGGGCCCCCGAAATCTCAGGACCGGCCCTGCAGACATATGCATGGACAACAACTAAGATGCAATCTAAAGTAACAACGCGCGGATATTGCAAATTAAACGCTACCGATGATGATGCATGCAGGATTGTTAATGGTACCTTAGGCAGCGGCTCACGGCTGACACCCGCACCGGAGTACCCTGCGCGCTTCCCTGCTAAATTGGCGTCTGCATCTGCACCTTGGAGGATAGGACAAGTGTCAGCTGGAGCTCAGGAGAAATGACATGCAATGCAACCAGGGGCGAATTTACCGTACCTCCACCCAGGGCACGTGTCCGGGGTCGACGCCGCCAGGTCCCTGGACGCCGGCGAGCTGCCATAGCCGTGGAAAACGTAAAAATCGATGGAAACGAACGATCTACGCTGAAAAATACGAGAGCTTATTTAGCTGGTTCATCTTGGGCGTTTTCTTGCTTTATGGGCCTTACTCACAGCAACCAGGGAGGCCAGAGTCCCATTTACTCATTTTCTTACATGCGCCACAGCAGACCAACGCAGCTCGTGAAGAGAAACAGAAGTACACAAGGTGGATCGATTGATCGATTGCAGGCCGCCTGGCTCCGCCTGCCTGTTCCTCTGTGCGCGAGACGACACTCTCGAGAGTCGCGACTACCTGCCCTACGGCCTAGGTGACTCCGATCTGGCGAAGAGGACGGCAGGAGAGATGTGCGCGGCCGGGCCTCCACTTAGGCCTCGATTCCGGTGGGTGATGGTGAAAGGCAACCATGGAAACCAAGGCGACGACTCTGATGGGAATTCCACTCCGGCTCCGGCGGAGGGTAGCTCGTCTCCGTCGACGCTCCAGCTAGCAGCAGCTACGCAAGCAGCGCAATTTGGTATTGTATCTCACGCTTTTTTACATCTACGATATATAATACATTAGTGCGTATACCATATGATGCTTATCCAAATACATGTGATACTAGTGGCTCTTGATAGACAAAAGTAAACTATTTTAGTTTGCACCGTGCTCAGGCTTTGGCAATTCGCTAGCCCCACCACTGAATGCAACTGGCATCATTCAAATAAATAATACAATGGAGAACATACGTACATACCTTGGCCACCTATAATATCTGGCATCATCAGCTTCATCAACCTTGAAACGTCGGAGCCACACCAGGGCCCACCTTTGATTTGCTCACTGTCTATTCATGTAAGCAACAATTCCAGGGTTATGCATGGTCTTTTCCATAAGGTTCCACACAGTATAGACTGCATCCTTTAAAGGCATTTTAATTTCTGTAATTATGCTATCAATTTTGGCCAGCTCGCTTTTGACATCACATTCAAAGCTTTCGCCGCTCAGTGCCTGCTTAATTGTGTGATTAAAAGAACGGTCGATCAAGCAACAATAATTGCGGTTAACCATAGCAAACTCCAAGCCCACAACTTACGGAATATCATTGCAAAAAATAAAGATGCATATACTGAACTAATTAACAAAGTTCTTTTGGTCTCTACACTACTAAGTGCTAATCAATATTTACGAATTAACATTCAAAAAAATAGTTGTGAATTGGATGGTACCGGTAACTATAAAGTGAATAACACCGCGTTACAGTAGGTAGTATATTAGATAATGCATAGCTACCAAATTTATAGTATATCACTGCAAACTGACGAAAAGCAAAGGCGGTACTCAGTACAACAGGCAGAATGGCATTGTTCTTTTATTAAATATATAGTAGGCGCTTACCAGAGTCCTTGAACCATCAAAAGCTTGAAACATAACTAAAAATGCTGGCAGCTTCACCTCTCGAGTGTGCTGGATATGATTAATCATATATGGACTCTCACCTTCTCTTGCTAGCTTATTTTCTTCTCTTTTTTCTTCTCTCCCTTTCCTTTTCTTGCTCTCTCAATACGGGGAGGGGACGGCGGCGTCGACGCGTCCCCGTGGCCGGGGGAAGAGGAGGACACGTTGGCGTTCCCAGCCTCGTCGGATCTGCGGCCGCCAGAATGGTGAGAGGGGATGACGGTGGTGTCGGCGCGTTGGCGAGGGGAAGGCGGTGGTGGAGGGAGGGGAGGGGATGAAAAGAACCTCGGTTCAAGTTTTATCTGGCGTTCAATTTTTTTGTTAAAAAAGCTTTATCTGGCGTAGTTATATTGGTCTAGCTCTTTCACATAGCAGCCCACTAACCATCCAAATTTAATTAAGAGCCAGAACACAACACAAGGAGCCGTCTTTCCACGCGCCTCCCCTAGGGACCTGATATCATGATAAGCAAGGAGCCGGCTTTCCACGCAGGTTGCTTTTTAAAGCATGATTCAATGTAGTCTTTCCACGCATGCTGCTTTGAGCATCTTATTATAAAACGCAGCGAATAACATGTACGTCAGTGGAGAATGATTCGCTTGCCCCCCACGTTGTCCGCTCTGTTAAAGTATGATTCGATGCAGTCTTTCATGTTGTTATAAACCTGTGTTCACTCGGGTTGTAAATACCGACTGAAGCAGTTGTTACAGTTCAGCGGGTAGGCATTCCGACTGAGAGTGTTCGGTCGGGTACAAGTACAGTCAGATGGGTTTGTACTGAGGCATGCCAACTGGTAGCTCAGTCGGATGCCGGCTGGTAGCTCACTCGGACTGATGACATATATACAATATAAGATCTCTTACAATATAAGATCTCTTACATATATACAATATAAGATCTCTTACAATCCCTAACATCTGATGTCAAGTTTCACATGGTATTCTCCGGCTTTATTGATGACGTGGTCAAGAAAGAATCCCGCCAATTCCGCTTGAATTGCTTTTATGCGATCTTGTGGTAGGAGTTCATCCCGCATCTGCCACATCTAATTTGAAGAAGGGGGTCAATACATATATATGAATGAAACTCAACACAAATGATGGAAATAAAATAAAATTGTGAATATTATTGCTTACGCACTTCATATTGTATTTCAGAGTAGTGCCGCTCACAGGTCGTGTGGCGGATGAACTCGTAAATGTAGTATCCACAAAAATCAGTCCCGCCTTCCAGCCACAACCACTTTACAAGAAATAGAGGTCAATCAAACTGATAAGCAAGCATACTAAATGGTATTGATGAAACTAGCTAGAATCAATGGGAGATGCGCGGAACTAGTTAGTAGTACTTACTTTCGGATGTGTAAATCGGAGCTCCCCCGGCAGTCCCGGAGCTTTAGCGGTGAACTCTTTCCAAACCCTGCCAGACAAAGAAAACAATTACTTGATATCAGGAAATGAACAAAGTTGCCGATATGGTGCGATAACAATCGATTGAACTTACTTCTCGAGCATTTTAGTCATGGCCGCATACTCCTTGGGATCTTTTCGTCTCGAGTCTAAGACGGCTACTTGTCCCTGCTCAAGCTTAATCTCTATTAGAATAAAGTGAAAGCTGTGCACGCATGCATAACTCATCAATTACATTACTATAACCTCGAGTAATAAGGGAAACCGAATATGCAGAAGACAGTAACACTCACTTGAAGTTGTAAAGAAAGAGTATTTTATATTTGTTTTGATTTCGAAGCAACGATTGTAGCAAGTTGGCCTAGGTTTCTTTGGCATTATATTTAACCGTCCATTCATCTATGAGATTTGTGTTAATGAACCCAATATCATAGATTTGTGCTTTTCTGCATTCGACGATCTTCAATCTGCATAATATAGTTAGGATAATTATATATACATGCAATGAAAGAGCTGAGCTATATATAGAGATTTAATTACAGAAGTAGTACTTACAGACAGTAGCAAGTGACGATTATTTTATCGAGGGCCTTTTGATTGAAAAATTGGAAGAACACCTCAAATGGAACAGACAACAGATCAATTCCAATGAGGTCATACTCCTCTTTAACTCTCAGCATCAAAATATCCTTCCCAGACTCGCAGGTGTCCATGTACCACTCATCGAATCTTCGCATCATCGTTGTTAGAGGAGGATGACCAGGTTTGACGAGAGGCTTCCCGTACCTGTATTTGAAATCGTCCACCTCCATTGTATCAAAATGTGCATCGTCGGGCAGGTAATCTGCAGGATTGGTACCGGGCACCATCCCCGGATGATTAGCGACGATATCGCTAGACACCTTGAGCGGGGGGCACGATTGGTTCGCTTGTTCGCCGAGCTGGGGATTTTTTTTCCCACTTCTTCGTTCTGCTAACCTTCGATCACTACAAGTACTTCCCGACCGCTCCGCTTCCTGATATGTCTTTTCAATAATGCGCTCATAGTTGGTTTGCGGCGGAGACGGTGGTGGTCACTTCAGGGCATCGAGAGTGCGTTTCGCTTTCACCGGATCTATCTTCTCCTCCGGAGGTGGAGGTTTCTTTGCAAAAAAGTCCCTCACTTGGGCACGAGAGATGTCCTTGTTTTCCTTGTCGGTCCTCTCATATGGTAACTTTTCCAGAGGCTTGAGAGATGGACCGTATCTGAATTGCCTCCCTCCTCTGCTTGTACTGCTAGCCGCCAGAGCGGCGGCGTCTTTCTTTCGCCGTTGCTTAAGAGGCGGAGAAGGAGGTGGAGTGCTCTGACGCGCCGGAGGAGCCGGAGCGGCGGCGTCTATCTTCCGCTGTTGCTGACATGGCGGAGGAAGAGGCGGACTGCTCAGACGCGCCGGAGGAGGTTAAGGAGGAGGCGAAGGAGGAGGCGGAGTGGCCTCACGCGCCGGAGCAGCCGGAGAAGGAGGCAGAGTGCCCTGATCACTCGCCGGAGATGGAGGAGGAGGCGGAGGCGTCCAGTTCGGAAGCTTGATGTGCTCCTTCTGCCATAGACATGGAGTCTTTAGAGCAAGACCCAGCTGAGTATCCCCTTGACCTGTAGGGTGGTGAAGCTCGAGCTCCTCAAATCCCTCCGTTACTTCATCCACCATCACAACAGCATAGCCTTCTGGAATCGGACGCCAATGAAAAGTTGCGTCGGGTTCAAGAGGTGCAACAGAGCCGACAGCCGCCTTGACTTTGAGGGGCTGCCATTGCGTCATAAGCTGGCAATGCTGAGCCTCCGTGATAGCATCCACGGGGTAGCTAGGAGCCGTGAAGTCAGGCTGCTGAACGACTTCGGTGGAAGCCATGCTGCTTCTCCGCTGAGATGGCGGGATAGCTTCGGGGGTAGCTCCGGCACCTCGCTGGCTCTCAACTTGTTCCTCTAGCGTTTGTACCCTTGCATTCAGCTTCTGCAGTTTGCTCTGCTCTAGTTTCCTCTTCCTCTCCCGGGTTTTGTAACCGCCTGCGCCGAGAAACCCAACCTTCCACGCAACGGAGCCTGGCGTGCCTCGTGTTCGTCCAGGGTGCTCAGAATTCCCGAGGGCCTCGGTCAGCTCGTCATTCTCTCTGTCGGGAATGAACGTCCCTTGCTGCGCTACGGCGATACACTTCTGAAGCTTCTTGACGAGTATTGCAAGTTGCTCGTCCGTCCAAACGCACTTCCCTGTTTTAGGGTCCAAGGTTCCACCAACCCCGAAGAACCAAGTCCTTGAACGGTCTGGCCAGTTCAATGTCTCTGGTTCGACCCCTTTAGCAAGCAGGTCATTCTCAGCTCTGTCCCATAGCGGCCGGGCTTTGAGGTAGCCACCTGACCCCGTGCGATGGTGAAACTTCTTCTTTGCAGCATTTATCTTATTTGTCTCAGACATCTTCTTACTCTTGTCCGATGTCTTGTAGGCCACAAATGCGGGCCAGTGATCTCTTATCTTCTCAAATCGGCTGGTGAATTCTGGAGTCTTCCCTTTGTCGACAAACGTTGATTTCAACTCATTCTTCCACCTCCTGAATAGATCTGCCATCTTCTTAAGAGCACACGCCTTGACCAATGGCTCTATAACTAGCTTATCCGGATCCTCCTCTGGCGGTAGGGTGAAATTTGCCTTCAGCGAGGTCCAAAGATCATCTTTCTGTCTATCGGTGACATAAGAAACTTGAGGGTCTTCGTTCTTCTTAGGCTCATTCCATAGCTGGATGCTGATCGGGATACTGTCTTTAACAATAGCTCCGCACTGAGCAGAAAATGCATCCTTGGTCCGCCTCGGTTCAATCGGCTGGCCATTGTTCGCGATTGCTGTGATCGTGAACCTTTCATCCTGACGCAACCTTTTCTTCGGGCCCCGTCTCGTTACCGAAGTTAGGCTCGATCCGGAGGGCTTTAAAAGAAGAAAGAAGAGTTAATATATGTACATACCAAAACAATTAATGCATCAATTAGCTAGTTAGCATAGGCTTAATTAATATATATACCTCGCCGGACTTTGCAACAGCTCCCTCTTCCGTTCGATCACCGGAGCCATCATCATGGTCTCCTTCTTCCTCCAGCATTCGGTCACCGGAGCCATCATGATCATGTCCTTCCTCCTCCATTATTCGATCACTGAAGCCTTCACCCTCTCCTTCCAGACCATCGGTGTCGTTCAGATACGACAAGACATCACCTCCGCCGAGGATTATGTCCCCCAACAACTGTTCTGTTTCCAAGTCTCTTTGTTGATCCATAGTTTCTGCAAATATTACAACATGGCAATTAATATACAAACATGAGAGATGGATATATTAGTGGCAAACATAGACCTAGCTATCTAATCACAACAAGGAATATTAATTAGTGGCCTCGACGCTTCTACGGTTTGGGGTGGCCTCGACAACGCTTCTAGGGTTTGGGGTGGCTTCGACAACGCTCTTTTAACTTGGTAAATTTGGGTGACCTGGACGCTTCTAGGGTTTGGGGTGGCCTCGGCAACGCTTCTAGGGTTTGGGGTGGCCTCGACGCTTCTAGGGTTTGGTCGGGCGAGCGGGGGTTGATCGACGTCCCCCCTCATGTTGAAGAGTTACCGGAGTTCTCTCATGAATGTCCGACATCTGGACCGGCTCTCTCATGAATGTCAAACAAGGGATTTAACAAAATGGCTACATACATATAAAAAAAATCCTATGAACATCCATACATACATATAGCCATATACATATATATGGCTATGAAAAAAAAATCATCATATAAAAAAAAATTATTTAGGGAAGGGGTATATTGACCCCCCCCCCCTCATGTCGAAGTTATCGGGGAGGGGCTATATCGACAACGAAATATACATATAGCCACATACATATAAAAAAATTCTATGAACATCCATATTAAATACATATAGCCACATACATATATATGGCTATAAAAATGCTATGAAAAAAAATCATCATAAAAGAAATGCTATGAACAAAACAATTAATACATATATGAACAAAACAATTTATGAACATCCATACATAAATAGCCACATACATATATATATATATACATTATATATGACAAAAAAATAGCATATATAACAAAAAAAAAGCACGCAGCGGCGGCGGGGCAGGGCAGGGGCGCGATGCTCACAGAGGGAGGCGTCGGGGCATGGGGCAGGGGGCGGGTGACGGCGGGGCAGGGGCGGCGCGCGACGAGGGCTCGAGGCAGGGGCGGCGCGGCGACGAGGGCTCGTGGCAGGGGCGGCACGGCGACGGCGTCGGGGGCAGGGGCGCCCACAGTGACAGGGCTCGGGGCAGGGGCGCGGCGACGGCGTCGGAGGCGGGGCGGCGCGGCGACAGCGTCAGAGG
Organism: Thinopyrum elongatum; assembly: GCA_011799875.1. Lineage (NCBI taxonomy): Eukaryota > Viridiplantae > Streptophyta > Magnoliopsida > Poales > Poaceae > Thinopyrum > Thinopyrum elongatum. The sequence continues at coordinate 715,175,465 of CM022298.1, forward strand.
TAGGGGCGATGACGGCGACGCGGGGCAGAGGGGCTGCCTAGCGGCGTCGTCGGAGGGATCGAAGACAACTGAATGAAATTTTGACAAGTGCTGCTTATATAGACGAAGCATTGGTCCTTGGTTCGTGGCACCAACCAGGACCAATGCCCCCTTTAGTCCTTGTTGGTGCCACGAACCGGGACCAAAGGTCAGTTTTCAGCAGCCCAAAGGGCGGGAAACAGAGACCTTTGGTCCCCGGTTGGTGGCACCAACCGGGACGAAAGGGGCTGTTGGTCCCGGTTGGTGCCATGAACCGGTACCAACGACCCCTTTGGTCCGTGGTGCTACCAACCGGACCAAAGGCCCTATGCTGGCGTGGTTCGGTGGGACGTTTAGTCCCACCCGCTAGTTAAGAGTGCTCGAGAGTAGTTTATAAGCGCTGCTGCGCCTACCCTCTCGAGCTCCTCTCAACTGCAGGCTTTCGGGCCTAATCTGTCCCTTGCATGTGGGCCTACTGGCCTGCGGCGGCCTGAATCCTGGCCCATGGTTGGGTTTCTCTAGTCGTATTCAGGCGTGGTGGCCCAGTAGGGGGCATTTTTCTATTTTTTTCCAGTTTTTTGTTTTCCTTTTTTGCTTTATTTATTTTATTTTGTTTCTACTTACATCAGCAAATACTTAACTGTTTTTTCAGTGATTCTTTTTCTTTTAGGTAATAAAAATTGTAAACTTTCTGTTAGTGCCATTAGTTTTCCAATTTGAATAGTTTTAATTTGAATTTTTTGAAATTTGTTGAATAACTAGTTTGTGAATACTTTACTATAAAAATATTTTTGAGTGGTTGTTTTTCTGCTATTTAATATTACTGTGTTTTATCATTAATTCAATTTGTTTTTTTTAGTTATTTGAAATGTCTGTTTTATTAAAAATAGATTTTTTTATTTTAGTTTGCTATTAAAGTTTCTAACAAAAAAATTCTTTATGAAAATCATTTTCTTTTGTTTTTTTTTTTTTTTTCTTTTTGCGATATTTTTTGAACAAAAAATACTTTGATAATTTTATTTGCGTAAATTTTATATAATTTTAGTTTAAAAAATACTAGAGGTTTATAAAAGCTTTTTAGTTGATTCCTTTTGCTTTTAGAGTTTCATAAAAGTTTTCTAGTTCATTCTTTTTGCTATTAGAGTTTCATTAAAGTTTTCTAGTTCATTCTTTTAGTTCATTATTTTTGCTATTCGAGTTTCATAAAAAAATTCTAGTTCATTCTTTTTGCTATTAGTTCATTCATTGAGCTAAATGACCCTGAAATTGAAAAGCACTTCAAATGAACTCTGAAGAGGTTGAAAGTTGGCATGGTATCATCATTTCACCCACATAGCATGTGCTAAAAAGTTGAGAGGGTTACGGCAAAAACAGGATGCACTTAGTGTACAAAATGGACAATCTCTTTCGAAGTATCAGGGTTTCAGAAGAAAACTCATCTGTTACAAAGGGATTTCATTTTTTTGAACTTATTTGAACTCCAGACTTTTTGTGTGTTCAAAACGCACCATTCAAAGCCACATCATCAATTTTCAACCCTTTCTGACTTTATTTGTTATTTTTCATGCATTTACTGATTTTTTTGAGCTATATGACCCTGAAATTGAAAAGCCCTACAAATGAACTCTGAAGAGGTTGAAAGTTGGCATGGTATCATCATTTCACCCACATAGCATGTGCTAAAAAGTTGAGAGGGTTACGGCAAAAACTGGATGCACTTCGTGTGCAAAATGGACAATCTCTTTCGAAGTATCAGGGTTTCGGACGGAAACTCATCTGTTACAAAGGGATTTCATTTTTTTTAACTTATTCGAACTCCAGACTTTTTGTGTGTTCAAAATGCACCATTCAAAGCCACATCATCAATTTTCAACCCTTTCTGACTTCATTTGTTATTTTTCATGCATTTACTGATTTTTTTGAGCTATATGAGCCTGAAATTGAAAAGCACTACAAATGAATTCTGAAGAGGTTGAAAGTTGGCATGGTATCATCATTTCACCCACATAGCATGTGCTAAATAGTTGAGAGGGTTACGGTAAAAACTGGATGCACTTCATGTACAAAATGGACAATCTCTTTCGAAGTATCAGGGTTTCGGACGAAAACTCATCTGTTACAAAGGGATTTCATTTTTTTGAACTTATTTGAACTCCAGACTTTTTGTGTGTTCAAAATGCACCATTCAAAGCCACATCATCAATTTTTCTTCGCTTGTGTCCTTTGCTTCTTGCGCCGTAACCATGGATAATCTTCATCGTTTAACAGGGTGCTTGGGTCAGCCTTGACTTTGAAGGGAGGAATTTCATGAAACTTTTCATAATCTTCAGACATGTCTGTCTTGCCCTCCAATCCCACGATGCACGATGTCCTCTTTTTCCTGAAAGAACTATGGGCGCTTTGGCTCATCGTATATGTATTCGCTTCCTTATCTTTTCTTTTCTCGGTTTGGTAGACATGTCCTTCACAGAAAACCCGCGCCACATCATGGGCTAGGACGAATGGTTCGTGTGTGTACCCAAGATTGTTCAGATCCACTGTTGTCATTCCGTACTGTGGGTCTACCTTACCACCGCCTCCTGACAGATTGACCCATTTGCACTGAAACAAGGGACCTTAAAATCATGTCCGTAGTCAAGTTCCCATATGTCCACTATGTAACCATAATTTGTCCTTCTCCCTCTTGGTTGCTGCATCAAAGCGGACACCGCTATTTTGGTTGTGCTCTTTTGATCTTGGGCGATCGTGTAAAATGTATTCCCATTTATCTCGTTATCCTTGTAAGTCAATACAGTCGAAGATGGTCCCCTGGACAACGAGTACAAGCTCATCAGAAACAGTGTTGTCACCTCTTGAGACGTGTTTCCAACCAACTGCCGAAAGCCTGTGTTCACATGTAATCTATCGTCACACTGCTCCGGGTGTTTGGAGCACATAATGTTCTTGTGTTCATCGACATACGGGGTCACCACGGTAGAGTTCTGTAGAACTGTGTAGTGTGCTTGAGACCAAGAATGCCCATCCCTCATATTATTGAGTCCCCTCCTAGCTGCCTTTCCAGTCAGTCTCCCCTCTACCGCGATTGAGGGAGACCATCTTCTTAAGGTCAGGTGAATGAGTCAACACAAAACCCAATGACATCCTCTGTTTGATGGCCCATGGAGATGCTTCCTTCTGGCCTAGCGCGGCCCAGAACGACAATCTCGTCGACTAGATGACTAGGACGTGCGTCATGATATTGAAGAAGGATGGTGGGAACACCAGCACAAAACTACAAGACATTGCGCCACATCACTCCTTAGCCTTGGTAAGATTTCTGGATCGATCACCTTCTGTAGAGATTGCATTAAGGAATGCACATAGCTTCACAATGGCTAATCGAACGTTTTCCGGTAGAAGCCCCTCAATCAACCGGAAGCAGTTGCGTCATAATCACGTGGCAGTCATGAACTTTAGGTTCTGGAACTTTTTCTCTGCCATATTTATATTCCCTTTATATTCGACGAAAAGCCAGACGGGACCTTCCATGAGAGGCATTCAAAGAAGATTTCCTTCTCTTCTTTGGTAAGAGCGTAGCTGGCAGGACCTTTATACTGCTTTGGAGGCATGCCGTCCTTTTCGTGCCAACGTTGCGGGTCCTCCCGTGCCTCCGTTGTACTTTTGTCTTCCATACACGCCCAAGAAGCCTAGCAGGTTCACGCAAAGGTTCTTCGTCACGTGCATCACATCGATGAAGACGGACCTCTAGGTCTTTCCAGTAGGGTAGGTCCCAAAATATAGATTTCTTCTCCACATGGGTGCGCGTCCCTCAGCGTCATTCGGAACAATAGTCCGCCGGGACCCTTTCCAAAGATTACCTATAAATAATTGACCATAGCAGTACGTGATCACTGGTCGCATGGCGGGCTTCTTCCGTGATCTGCCTCGCCTTTGAAAGGCTTGCCTTTCTTTCGACATTGATGGTGGTCGGAAGAAGTCGACATGCCCCAGGTACACATTCTTCCTGCATTTGTCAGGTATATACTTTGGGTGTCATCTAAATAGTGCGTGCATGCGTGGTATCCCTTGTTTGTTGTCCTGAAAGGTTACTGAGACAGGCCAATATTTGATGGTTACAAACAGCAACGCATGCATGTCAAATTCCTCCTGTCTGTGCTCATCCCACACACGTACACCTTTTCCATTCCACAGCTGTAAAAGTTCTCAACTAATGGCCTTAGTACACACATGTCGTTGCCGGGTGCTTAGGGCCTTGGATGAGAACTGGCATCATACATGAACTTCTTCTTCTGCACATCCAAGGAGGAAGGTTATACATACATAGAGTCATGGGCCAGGTGCTGTGTGATTGCTGCTCTGCTCCCCGAAAGGATTAATGCCATCCGTGCTTAAACCAAACCATACGTTCCTTGGGTCACCTGCAAACTCAGCCCGGTACTTTCTCCCGATTTTTCTCCATTGCGACCCGTCAGCAGGTGCTCTCAACTTTCCGTCTTTCTTACGGTCCTCTCTGTGCCATCGCATCAACTTGGCATGCTCTTTGTTCTCTGAACAGACGTTTCAAACACGTGGTATTATAGGAGCATACCACATCACCTTGGCAGGAACCCTCTTCCTGGGGGGTCGCCATCACACTCACCAGGGTCATCTTATCTATTTATACGGCAATGCACCGCATACCGGGCATGCGTTCAAATCCTCGTACGCACCGCGGTAGAGGATGCAGTCATTAGGGCATGCATGTATCTTCTGCACCTCCAATCCTAGAGGGCATATGACCTTCTTTGCTGCGTACTTACTGTCGGGCAATTCGTTATCCTTTGGAGCTTCTTCTTCAATATTTTCAGTAGCTTCTCAAATCCTTGTCAGGCACAGCATTCTCTGCCTTCCACTGCAGTAATTCCAGTACGGTACCGAGCTTTTGTTGCCATCCTTCGCAATTGGGGTACAACCCTTTTTTGTGATCCTCTAACATGCGATCGAACTTCATCTTCCTTTTCACTTTCGAACTGTCTCCTTGCATCAACAATGCCCGGCGGAGATCATCATCGGGCAACATCGTCTGTTCCTCTTGATCTTCAGCTTCCCCCTTCAGCATCACCGTTTCAGGGGGCACATAGTTGTCATCGTCCTCTTCTTCTTCGCTTGTCTTCCATCATAAACCGTATTTCTCCGTGCTTGGTCCAAACGTTATAGTGTGGCATGAAACCCTTATAAAGCAGGTGGTGTGAAGGATTTTCCGGTCAGAGTAAGACTTCGTATTCCAATATAGGGCATGGACAACACTAAAAACCATTCGGCTTGTTTGCCTCAGCCCACACTTCGAGAAATTATGCGCCCTTAATGTACTCGGATGTGTGCTGTCACCGTACATCCATCCGGTTCACTCTGCGTGCATTATATATAATTAAGTGTGTCAAAAACCATCACAGAACATCATGAATAGATAAGTGACCAAATTAATAGAAGTTCATTATCACATTAAAAACCAAAGTACATACATAGTTCTCATTGAACAAACATATAGCTCTCCAGAGCATCTAATTAAACCATACTTGAAACTTGTAAAACATTTCAATGCAACAACAAATGCGATCATAATCGCAACCAAGGTAACAATGATCCAACGGCCATAAATGAACCAAGCCTCGGTCATGAATGGCATATTTTCTCTACTTTCTATCTCTGAAGCGCATTGCATCCATCTTGATCTTGTGATCATCACGACACTCCGCACATCAACTCCAATATCATCTTCATCCTCTCCTCCTCAATTTTTTTTTATTTTTCCTTCAAGTAATTGTTTTCTTCTCAACTAAATTTAACCTCCCCGACAATAGGGTCGGTTGGAATTTCCGGTTCACATCACCTCCTAGATAAATAAATATCTATGTCACGTTGTCGGCATAATTGTCATCAATAAATGAACCAAAATGTTATAAAATATATATAACCACATCCGAATCATGACACAGGATGAGGGCCGACGGGGGCGGATACAAAACCATCGCACTATATAATCAACAACAATAATAAAATATAGAAAATTATACAAGTATCTATCTAAATCATACAAGTAAGAATTTTTCTCTCTTAGAAAGAAGAAGAACAAGAGGCTCACCACGGTGGTGCCGGCGACGATCGGCGCGGGCGATCGACGGCGGTGAAGACGGGGACGGGCATGACGGACCGCTAAACCTAGACCAAATCTTGAGGAAAAATGGAGCTTGGAGGTCGAGCTTGGAGAGAAGAAAGCTAAGTAGTGTGGCTCGGGCATTTCATCGAACACCTCATGTGCATAGGAGTGAGCAGAGCACCACAAAGCCTCCCCTACCGGCAGAAAAACAACAGTGGAGTGTCTTGCTTGCGGGCGAGGGGTATATATAGGCACCACATTGGCCCGTTCGTGGCTGGAACATGGACTAAGGCCACCCTTTGGTCCCCTGTTCCAGCCACGAACCGGGACCAATGGATGTGGCCAGGATCGAGGCCCATTGGTCCCGTCGTGTCTGGAACCGAGACAAAAGGGTCCAATGACCGGGACCAATGCCCCATGAGCCCGCCAGCCCCCCTGGGCGCATGAACAGGGACGTAGCGCCCCTGGGTCACGGTTTCATGACTTGAACCCGGGCTATGGCTGGCAGGCCTGGACCAAAGCCCTGTTTTCTACTAGTGTCATCCCAGCGGCGGTCGACGGCGGAGCGAGAGGCAGAGCTACCCCACCGAGGCAGTGAAGAGTCAGGTGTGGCGAGGCTGCATAGACGATGGCGGGACTACACGCGTTCCTGAGCTGTGGAGGTGTGCAGGGCAGGGGCTGCTGTCTTTGCTGCTGCTACTGTTTAGTCTGCTGTCTACTGATGATGATAGGAGAAAGTGATTGGAGAGGAGAGGAGCTACGGTGTTGTTGCTGAGGGAAGGAGAAGGGTGAGTTGCGGCTTCGCGCAGAAGGTAGAAGACGAAGAGGCACTGGAGTTGGGCTGCTGGTGTGATTCTGCAAGGGTTGCTGGTGTTGGTGGGATTCTGTTGCGTGCTGTTGTGCTATGCTTCTGTGCTACTATTTGTCAGGAAGAGAAGGCAACACTGTGGGTGCTGCGGGACTGCTGCGAGAGCAGCTTCTGCTAGTGGTGGTCTGCACTGCTGTGTGTTGCAGCATCTGCTATTGGAGAGGAGAATTGGTGCAGTGACTGATGCTGCTACTAAAGATCTGCTGCTGTGCAGCTGCCACTAGGGGAGAAGAATGGGACGTTGCTGCTGCGTTTCTGCTATTGGAGGAGGAAGGCTAGCTTCCACATGTGGTTGCTGGTGAGGAAGATGATATGGTAAGGGATGAGGTTGGTGTAGTGAGTGTAGGGTAACGCAGCAGAACAAAAAAATTTCGACCTACGCACAGCCAGGACCACTATGGAGACTGCATACAAGGTTTGATCATTTCGTTACCTACTCGTAGCGCAGCGGAAGTAGAGTCGATGACGATCGACGGTGCAGATGCCCGCAGCTTAGGATTTACAAACTCCCAACGCGAGATGTAATACCTCAGTCCACCACTCGGACAGCCCTTCGCAGTCGTTCGGACCGGGTGGCGCGCCCCGTACGATGTCGCGGACAGCCCCTTCGGGAGGACTCCACAGAACTCATACCGTCACTTTGAACAGCCCTTCGGGAGGCACTCCTCAAACCCCTCGGCACTAAGATCGAAACTAGACGACCTCTCTACAGAGTTGTGCACATATGGTGTAGTCTATCTCGCGCAGGGCTTCGCGTCCGAACTATTCCCAACGCGAAGCCAGACACCTTTCGGCTCTATGAAACTCTTTTGTGGAGGAAGAGAAGCCAGATCATTGCATGGCAGATTGTATGTGAGAAGGGGAATGATGGTTTGTGGGCAGGCCCACTCTCCTCCTCATTTTAAGGAAAGCCAAGGGTAAAGTTGCATTCACAAATACCAAAAGTACCCCCACTTTACTGTCATTTCGTAAAAAATAAAAGCAAAAGGAGTGGAGCTTGTGGAGCTCCATGGAGCTCCACCCTCCAGGGCTGGCCACCCTTGGGGGGGGCCCCCCAAGGGGGCTTCCTTGTGCCCAGGCTGTTTCTAGAACGCTTTTGGGAAATTTTCCCACAATGTGCTTCCATAAAAATTCCCAAAGCACTTTCACTACTCACACGACATTTTTTCAGGCGTCCGTTCGAACTGAAATATTTAGTGGGCTTAGAAAATTTCAGTACCCCACTAAATATTTTCAACGCGTTCTGGAACAACTCCACATTCGGTGATTTTCATCTGCGAAAAGCTCTGAAGTGGTCCGGAGCTTCCGAACATTTCCGGTTTTTGTCTTCCAGAAAATTCCGAAGTTCCTCCAGAACAATTTCTGGCACCCACCAGATATCAGTGCATTGCCGAAACCATTTGACTTTAGGTATCCCTCTGAAACAACTTTTCAAGTATCACCGAACTCATCCGTGACCGCTCTCTGCGGAAACTTTCATGCTGTCCTGAAACTTTTTTCATGTCCGAAAACTTTTTCGGTTCGAAACTTTTTTCGGTGATTTCTCTCAGACTCCCTGTCTAGTATTCAGCGATAATGACCCTTAGCGTGGTGACCCTAGTTCGTGAGTAAGACAGCACCCTGAACACCTTCCGATCAATGATCATCATCGGAGCCCGTGGACACCCATATTGACCCCTAACCCACCGAATGAATATTCGAGTGAACCTCCATATGCCGTTGTGCTATTCCCTGTTGCTTTCGCGATATGTTTTCAATACCCGAGGTGAGACATGTTAGCATTACCGTGGATCAACAACTGTGTCCCTATGCTAGTTAACCTCGTTACCGGTATTGTTCTCTTTTCTCGTTCGACGTGTTCCGCATCCCCGTGATCAATCACAAAGTGTCTAGCTAGACGATGATGATAAACCGTGACACCGAGAGGGCCCGAGATAATCTCTCCGATCGTCGAGGAGCAAATCCCAATCTTGAGCTAGCAGTTATTGACATACTTTTTCCAGAACCGTAAGAAGCCGCCGTAATAGCCACCCCATACGATGACATTAACAAACCCCAAGTTCATGAGCAACATGAAGAAACTTTGATACTCTCATGGTCTAGGAATCATGCAACATTAACAATCTCTTGTGTTTTAATCATTCCTTGTGACAAATGATTCATAGCATAACTCAATCGGTGTGATTCACACAATGTTCTTCTAACACTGTGCCTCAATAAGTGCTGGCATAGACTTAGCCCATGATCAGAAACCAGACCATCATGCAACCTTGAGCTAGTCTTAGAGGCCAGACTGGAATACATTTTACCGTTTATTATCCCACACGGCATATGGTCGTCCTCCGAGCCTCGTTTTATTGCAGACTCGAGAATCATGCAGTTATGAAGCATGGAACATAAACCTAATATGAACAGGGGAATAATCAATACATTTATTATTCCTCTAAGGGCATATCTCCTACAGACTTCCCACTTTGACACTGAGTCAATAATCTTTAATGCTAAGGCAACCCTTTTTTACACCTGTTGGCACACCGTGTAAATCTGCTTTTCGCTTGTGAGTATAGCCCTGAATGTCCACGATCTTACGACTTTTCAAGCTGCCCGTGTGTACCTTTGCAAATATCCTCGCGTTTTCATGCTTTCACAAAAGGTCTTTATTTTGTGGACTTTTGGCTTGGTATGTAGCGAATCACAGGTCAAACCTGGATTCCTCAACTGATTATGGAGCAACTATGCAATTAACGTAGTGTCCATTGACAAAAGCCATCCGTTGGAACCATCTAAGTTCATGAATGAACATTATGATTCGAGAACTCTTTGTCGCTTTAAAAGCGGCACACAATACCTTTGCCTTGTTATAGATTCGCCACAAGTAACTTGTTTGGAACAATTTTCCAATACCGTGCCACCATATTGTGTATTGCACAAACCTAACTTAATCAAAAAATCCATGGAGCATTGATGAACTGTATCGTGTATTACTTACACAGCACTCATATCTCGTCTTGCGAAAAATGGCACTGTCATCAGTACTTACCTAGTACTCAATGACATCTTTCACTGTTGCTCCCATGATCATACTTTTGATCAAAAAACTATTGGTCATCCTACTGCCACAGACAACTTGTGGAGTATTTCGACATACTCTGGTTTTTTACATACCATGGAATACTGATTAATCCAACACAAGAGTGTGTGGAATCCCCATCATGTATATGCTCATCAGTTTTGTTTGGGACACCGAGTCTTGCAAAACCCTTTCCATGTGACTCTCGGCAGAATCATCCTGCGTTTTTTATCTAAATGAAAGGTTTTTAGCATTTTGTCACATATGTTATCTTTGCTCCGCCCCATTATGGTCATCTACTCTCCATAATCGATCATGCCTAATATAAGGCTCATTTATCCCAGCACTTCATCAAAAACTATTTTTAAATGAAGTCCTAATTCGTGTCAAGATAATTTATTTCCAATAACAATGTGTCAAGCACACAAACGTTTTCGAGAATATTATTATGCCTCCACTACTCTTTTCTTGATCACAAGCAATCTTCGTTACCCATTGCGTGAAGTCAACAAAACCCTTTTAACCATGTTCATCAACACGACTATATCCAACTCCATTTTGCTCTCTTCTTCCATCCTGGACTTTGCAAGTTTGCAATATTACTAGCATCCTCTGGAACTGACAAATAACCTTGGACTTAACACATCATTGTCTGTGGTTTTTATTTCCAATCATTATGAAATCCTATTGGCATCCATGTTTATTCTACTCATGACTGAATCTGTCTTATTTGCTAGTCACACCCGAACCGACTTTAAGCAACGCTACGGTGAAACAACCTCAACGTAGTCACCTCCTTGAACTTGTTATTTCAACAAGTCCCGAGCTTTATGGATAAAATATTTTTATCCGTATCAGTTTTAAAGTTCCATAAGATTCTTAATTCTAAATCTTCCGAAGGGTATCAAGATGTTTAATCTTGAACATTTAAGGGAACTTATCCGGATTGTATTGGCATTTACCAAATTCCGGAGTCTGGCCCATCCAATCTTCCTTGTGTATGCGTAGGGTATACGCTGCGTCTAACAACAATGTCTCGTCTGCGCACCTGAGAGGTTTGCACGAGCCTGCCTACGTGTTTCACTTGCAAGTTTCGACCGAAGTCCTACATTTATTGTGAGACTTCTCCGTATCATCGTAGTAGGAAACTCGGAATTACTATGTTGCAGGTCTCTTTCCTTCGACCTGATGACAGAGATACTGGTTATCCTCGTTCGACTTGCATTATTCTCCCACTCCACCTGTTTGAAAGAACACTTTTCTTCAAACAGCATACCGTTCTTTTGTGGCAAACCTATTTGCCTCGTGTATAGTGAGGAGGAATACCCACTTGCTTGGATAACCTTCAAAGTAGCACTTGCCTTGATTTGAAGAGGTTGTAACCTTTTAACACATCACCCATATTCCAAATGTTTAAGAAAGATATACACATGGTTGGCGACCCATACCATTGGCTCCATTTCAACAGACCTGATGGATGCTTTTTTCATGTAAAAAGCCGTAGTCTCTAAAGCATCACTCTTTAAATGGGTATAATGGGGCAAATTTTATATCTGTCATTTTGACTTACCATGTCATAAATGGTTTATTACAATCTTCATGGACTTTCCACATGCAATGTGTTCCGGGAGGGCATTATGAAACCTACTTTCACACTCATCAGACTTCGCTAAACTTTAACTTCAAATATCCCTTTCTGCATCGATTGGTAGAAACATAATTTTCTTGGTTACAATACCATCTACTTTCATTTTTGAAAACCTTTCGAAATGCATTCAAAAGATGCAGACCTTACGTCTCATCAGTTAAATATCGCCATATCTACTTGAGTCATTTTTTCTAAGAGAATAATCCACTACTAACAACATTTATCGTACTACATACCATCCAAATGTATGTCACCAATAAGTTTTTGTGTCCTTCCTATGGCCTTTGAACGTGTATTTTCATCACTTGCACTTTTCGAGAAAGTTGCAAGTGTCCAGATATTTCAAAATCAAAGGACTTCATAAAATCCATCATAATGGAATTTATCCATTCGGTGTTTCTCCAATGTGACCAATGTAGTGCCACACTTGTTGGTATTCTCTTATCTTACGACATTTAGCGTCAGGTGTTATGATGTTCATTACTATCAATATTCATAACTACATCCCACCTTGTAGTGGAAAGTATGCCCTTCATGTTATGCATAATACAACAACAATTGTTGTTTTTAGAACAAACTCTTTTGCAACAAACCATTGTGAAATGGCTGAGTGTATTGACAACTCTAAAATGGAATAATGAAAAAATTATAATACATGAGTAAGATTTATTATCAATATTCTACATACATCTCATTCATCAGAAAGTATGGGCCCTTATGTTTCATACAGCGACCATAACAAAGTTCTCTCTATTGAACACCGTTCTTCCTTGCAACATACCTTATGCTCAGGGCTAGAGTTTGTGAAACTCTAAATGAATTATGAAAATAAATACTATAGGGAATACACCCGATGGAATGTATATGTAACAGTTACTATGTTTCATGTGTGTTTCCTCAACCTCATTCCTGGCTAGTCGTCAGGCCGGTATAGTTCTACAATCGGGTACAGACAAAGTGCCAGTCAGCGGTATCTTTGGTATAGATCCTCACAATACCCAAGAATTAGTGATTAACAAATGATTACCATAATTCCCAGACTATTCTTTGACCCATGCCTTCTATACCTACAAAAACTGGCAATGACATTCATACATGAGCTGGATATTCCAGTCTTTCTATCTTATTGCCTTTATCACTTCTAACATTTACTTCATATTCTCCTACTCTCAGAACGAAGCCAACCCAACTGTAATGTGGGTTAGCCCCCGGACTTTCCTAATTGTGTACAGTCACACGTAACACCCTTCGGACACTTCCTTCCTTAAGTTGTTATTTTATTCACTCTTCATCGATATGACAGACGTTCTTCTGGATCCGGGCTCTCTTATCAGCTCTACTGCATGTAAACTCCTTTACGATCATGAGGGAGTAAGTGAATGTTCAAACAACTTGCTTTGGATATCTCATATCTTTAGCCTTGTCTGTCGTCGCGAAATGATTTTCAGAGTCCATGATATCACATAACTATCCAACTTATTGTTCAGGTCCAGGTGAGTAACATATTGCACTTGACTGAAATGGAGTTCCAGCTTTGGCTTCGAAGGACGAGGAGTCCATATGAGCCATGCATAAAGCGACGGAATACCGAAAGTAATGCGATAGGACAAGTCCTTCTCGCACGCTTGAAACAATCATCACATTACGTTACCAACCGTAAAGTTTAATCAAGATATTTAACAGCTATTCAATTTTTAATAGGGAGGGTGAAACGCGAGCGCATTATGGCTACAAAACTATTTAGCATATAACACTTAACGACAGTGTTTCACAATTAATTGCACTGAGAAATTAACAAGATAATTCTACAGTGCGTCCCACTCAAATCAATATCTCTCATAATTGATTGTGAGTGATTTCAAGATCCGCATTCATTGCAACGCCATTGATGTAGCATCACTGATGACGAAAATCTCAATCGTAGGGCAACTTGCCAATCACATCTCTATGGACTCTTGTTCATCTTTCGATCGTTGTCCGAGCTCATACTTTCATGCCTACTCAAGACAACCAGTGATCTCGCTGCGAGGTCTCAACTCACCCCGCCTCACACATCCCTAATCGTTCGTACCCATGGTACAGGTGATACCGACGAAAGTAGTGCGTGACGGTGCTACACGGTGGCGAACACTAACTCCTCTACTTGATATTTGTTGTGAGAGATCACCTAATAAAGCGACTACCGCTCAATCAAGAAGGTCATCATAAGGGATACAACATCTTCAGCAATTCATAATTATCATGATATGTATAGCCTTCTAACGGATAAGTCTTGTATTTCTTCGTCTTCCTTCATTTCACACGTTCGGTGTTCACTTTCGCCGAAGATTGGCCCACCACCTTGTCAGGCCCAGATATTAATGCTATCTCCATACTAGATAAAATAAATGCAATACTTAATGCTGAACGCAGGTCATTAAAGTTGCAATCATAATGGCTTTAGCCATCATGCCGAATCATGACACTCAGTCCTGTTATATTCCATCATATAAGACATCTCATACATAATCAAAATTATTATGAGCATGCTATACCACATCATATCCACATGCAAAACCCTCCTACAAAACAAGTTAGAACGGCCTCTAATCGGTTCATGCAAAAAACGGTTTACGTGGCTTCTAAGGTTTTCGAAACACACCGAGCTACCAACGTCCCAGCATCAAGTATGATAATTCAGTCGGCTAGATACTTCCAGGTTATGAAACCGATATAATAAAATCTCGACCCCATACTAAACTCGCATACGCTACCCCCGTGCAGATCGATATCTGCATTGCCTTTCGCCCTGTCGTCTGCGATTTCATCTTTCTTTTTAACTACATGGAATTCAATGAAACTGTTGCACGTCGTTCTATCAATCAGGATCGCGGATTGCCGAACATTGAAACTCCAACCATGCTGTGTATCAATATCAGAAATATGCAAATTCCAGGGGAAGCCAAGAAACATCAGGTAACAGATTCATCTGGCTACCCGCACAAAAATTTTTCAGTAATAAGCTCATCGACTACCGAATTATTTTTGTGCAACACCATACATCTCCACTTTAATTCCTGATCTGCAACTGCATCTACGCATACACACGGCTCATGATGCCCACGTAGGGTACGCACAGAAAACAAAACAAAATTCGACCTACGCACCAGCCCAGGACCAACTATGGAGACTGCATCCAAGTTTTGATCATTTCGTTACCCGACTGTAAGCACAGCGGAAGTAGAGTCGATGACGACCGGCGTGCAATCCCCCGCATCTAGGATTTACAACCTCCAACCCCCGGATGATGGTATAACCCTCATCCCCCCACTTGACACCCTCCGGGAGGCGTCTGACAGTTCCCCCCTACGATTTCGCGGACACCCTTCGGGGAGGGACCACAAACTCAGAACCGTCACTTGGACAGCCCCTTCGGGAGGCACTCTCTGCAAAACCCCTCGGGCAACTTAATGATAAACTACTACCTCTCTACAGAGTGTGCACACATAGGTGTCATCTATCGGCGGGCCTTCGCCGTCCAGAACTATTTTCCCCACCTGAAAAAAAAAAAAATAAAAACCCATACAGCCTTTCGGCTCTTAAAATGAAACTCTTTTTCGTGGGAGGGAGAGTAGAAGCCAGATCCTTGCATTTGCACTTGTATGTGAGGAAGGGATGAGGTTTGTGGGCAGAGCCCACTCTTCCTCTATTTATAGGAAGCCAAGGGGTAACAGTTGGCATTCACAAATACCAAAAGTACCCCCACTTTATGTCATTTACATAAAAAATAAAGCAAAAGGATGCCATGTGGCGCTCATGGAGCTCACCCTCCATGGCCGGCCACCCCTTGGGGGCCCCCCTCCCCCCCCCAAGGGCTTTCCTTAAGTGCCAAGCTTCTAGAAGCCTTTTGGGAAATTTCCCAAAAGGGGCTTTCGATAAAAATTCCCAAAAGCACTTTCACACTATGTCACAACGACATTTTTCAGCGTTCCTTCGCACTTGAAAATATTTAAATGTGTGCTTAGCAAATTTCCCAGTAGTACCACTAAAATAATTTTCAAACGCTGTTCTGGAACACAATTCCAATTTAAGTGATTTTCCTCTTTCATCTGCGAAAAGCAGCTGAAGTGGTTCCGGCAAGCTCCGGAACATTTCCGGTTTTTTCTCCAGAAAATTCCCAGCAGTTTTTCCAGACAATTCTGCACCCTCCAGATTATCAGGCATGTGCCGAACCCATTTGACTTTTATGGGATCCTCTGAAACAACCTTTTTCAGTATCACCGGACTCATCCGGTGACCTCTCTCTGCGGAACTTTTTCCGCTGTCCGAAACTTTGTCGGTGTCCGAAACGTTTTCGTGAGTTTCCTTTTTCTCTCAACTCCCTGTCTAGTATTCGCAGATAGATGACCCTTAAGCGTGTGACCCTATAGGTCGTGACGTTATAGACATGACCCGTAACACCTTCCGATCATGATCAGCATCGGAGCCTGTGGACACCCTAGTGCCCTATCCCACCGAATGAATATCAGTTGAACCTCCAGTTGCCGTGTGCTATTCCTGTTGCTCTTCCGAATATGTTTACAATACCCGCGGTGAGACATGTTGGCATCCGTGGATCAACATCCTTTTCAACTATCTAGTTTACCTCGTTACATGGTATTGTTCTCCTCTTTTCTCGTTACCAGTGTTCCTGCATCCCCGGATCAAATCACAAAGTGTCCTGGCCAGACGATGGATGGAACCGTAACAACCGAAATGGCCCAAGAGATATCTCGCCATTTGTCCGGAGGAGCAAATCCCAATCTTGACTATCAAGTTTTACTTGACCTACGTTTTGCCATGAACCCGTAGCCGACGTAATAGCCACCCATTTACGGAGACATTTAACAAACCCCAAGTTCATGAAGCAAGCATGAAGAACTTGATCTCTCCTGGTCTTGAATCATGAAACTAAACCACTCTGTGTTATTAATTAACAATTTAACTTGTGACGAATGAATCTCATAGCATAACATCAACGGGTCGATTCAACACAAAATGTTCTTCTAACACTATGCCCTCAAAGTTTCTGCTGGCATAGACATGCCAGGATCATGAAAACCAGAACCATCATGCAACCACTTGAGCTGGTCTTAGAGCCAGACTAGGAATACATTTTACCGTTTTAGATTATCCTCACAGTGCATAGATTCCTTCCTCCGAGGCTCTTTTTAGTGCAACCGAGAATCATTGCAGTTATAGTCATGAACATAAACCTAATTATGAACAGGAGATAATCGATAACATTTATTCTGGCCCTCTAGGGCATACTCTCCTACAGTGAGGTCATGATATGTTCAGACAGACATGGTGGAGGATAACCATTGTCATGGATTCGGTGGCGGCCGGATGAATGTGCTTTGACGTAGAGAATGAGGTAGGCACGAAGGAGATGAGTGCTGAGAGAGGCAGAGATGTTAGCTGGTGCAGGTGTCTTGGGCGGCGTGCCTCGGCAAGGCAGAAGACTCGAAGGGATGCCCTGCTTGCCGCCATTAAGGAGGGACGTAGTGTTGCGTGCATGTGGGCCTCCGCCGAAGCGTCCTTTTATGCTGCGCAGGAAGGGTGACGCATGATAAATGCTACAACCTTCATCAGGGAGGTCAAAGAGGCATCTGAGGAAACGGCAGTGGGAATGTCAAGGGCGGAGAAATAGATGATGCTGCCTTGAGACTTTTCTCACTAGCCCCACTGATGAGGGTAATCCTAAAAGGCATCTCTTGCCTACTAATAGAATGCTCCAGAATGGGTTCTAGACTCTGGAGCATCTAAAATGTTCTGGGTAAATCCTTTTGTTTTCTTCTTACATAAGCATCCTCCTCCTACTCACAAGGGCCTATACAAACTGCTGATGGCCAAAACAACCTGTCATGGGATTGGTACAGTGAAGTGCAACTTTGAACCATCTCCCTATCCTCAGTGTTACATGTGGCCAGCTTTGCCTGTCAATTTGGTCCTCGATGAGTGCTCTAATTGATTCAATAAGATTTCCAATGTGATTGTTAACATGGTTCGGGTCTGAAATTCATAGCACATACAGGCGAACTGGTAGTAACGGGCACCAGGCATAGGGGGGGGGGCTCTGTTATATGGACTATGGGGTGCAGACGGATCGGTTTGCTACGACCATGGAGGACAAGGAAATGCCAGACGATTATCCACATCACTGTAGCTGGGACATGTATCTTTTGATAAATAAAGTAGAAATTTTCCTGAATGTTATTGTGGAATAGGCAGGGCAAGCTGACATTTGATGCTTATGAATATGCAAACCACACAATAGCCACATATGTGAGTAGTGGGCTTAGAGCATATCTCCTTTTTATGCTTATCCATTCGACATATTGACGACCTAGTAGTGTCAGTGAATGGAATGAAAGTACTTTGTACCTTTATCGACTGCTATACTCCTATGACTGGATTTATTTGATGCATCCCAATATGAGGTGTTTGTTGTTTTCGGAAAAGGGAATTTTCATGCCTTGGTGAAGAATCATTTAAGTGGAGTGCGGGTGATCAGGATTGAAAATGCACAGATATATGAACAACTTTTGGGGCCTATATCTACCAAGGTATTCTTTATCAAACTTTCATGTCCCAGAACACCCCCCTCCGAATGAGTGCAGAAAGGAAGAATCGTCATATTCTTGAGTTGCTCGGTCGTGAGGTTATGATGAATGTGCCCCAAGTCTTGTTGGAGTGAAGCAGTTATAACTGCCACTTCTCCTGATCAATCGGACACGCATCAAGGATACTAGGCATGAATTTTCTTATGTGCGTTGCTATTTTGGAGAAAATAAGTTTGTTATTCCCCCAAAGTTTTTTGGCAGTACCTGTTTTGTTCGAGATCACGGCGACCGTCTGTTGGGAAGCTAGATCCACGGGCACGAAGTGTGTTTTTTTGGGCTATTCTTCTTGCCAGCAGGGGTATAATAGTGGTATCGCCTCTGAAAAACGCAGGTTGTAAGTAGGATGTCACCTTCAGGGAGTCCTGAGACTTCTATGGTGATCCGACATTACGTCTATTGATTGCCAGAGTTTGACCCATACATCTGTGGAAGATGGTCCAGAAGTAGAGAAGGTAGTGTCTCATACTCATGGTGATTCTGAGGGTACAACCTGATGATGAGGTGCAGTTCAGGTCCAGCCAACAGCTGGTACAATTCAAATTGGTACTCTCCAGATTCCTGTTTCGTGATCGGTGGGCAGAAATTCTCCTGGTGTACTCCGATGACGCCATGCCACCAATGTGCAAACTCGCTCTGACACACGCCTGTATACTCACAAAACGGCCCACAAGGCAGGGGTAGCGTAAGCAGTGATTCAGCTCATCTGACATAGTGGAATGGCCTATTTCGTTGTCGAAAGGCCGACACTAACGGAAAGGAAGGGTGGAAGTAGAAAGGAAGGCTCCTACCAGAGGATGATGTTGTTGGTGACCCATGAGACATTGGCACCTTTGCCTCTTATGAGGCCATTTGTCTGCTCCTATGAGTGTTTGTGTTGTCTTCTCTTCAAATGTGGCAATCCCAAAATTGGAAGGCCACAAGCAAGATCCAAGTGCGTGAAGCGATGATACGGAGTTGAAACACTGAAGAAAAACATGAAGTGTGTGCTACCACATTGCCGGCAAGAAAAGAAAAGCAATGAGCTGTAAGTTGATTTATCTACCATGAAGCAGAATCCTGAGAGACAAGGTGGACGGTATAAGGCAGATTGGTTCGTCATAGATATAGTCAACTCTGGAATTGACTAGAAGACGCTTGCTCCAGTGGGCAGATGACACAGTAGGATATTGGTTTCTGTGCTTACAAACTTTGGGTGGAAATTGCACCAGTTAGATGTCAAGAATGCCTTCTTACATGGTGACTTGCAAGGAAAGAGGTATACATGGAGCTACCACCAGTTTTGGTATGGAACAACTACGGGAGGTACTCGCTGAAGAAATCCTTGTAGGACTGAAGTAATCGCCACGGGCTGTTGATAGGTTCAGACTGCTGTGGTGTGATATGGAATGGTTATGTAACGCGACCACTCGGTGTTCTAACTATTTCACTCTGTTGGAATATCGCCATTCTTGTAGGTTTTATTGTGATGAGAAGTATCACACTGAGATGATGATGAGAAATAAGAGAATTACAGGGTGCTGAGCAAGGAGTTGAGCTAAAGGACTTGGGCAATCTAAAATACTTCCTTGGCATAGAAGTGGCCTAGAAAATAGAGAAGGGAATATCTTTGTGCTGCAACGGAAATACACCATGGACCTATGAGTGACATGGGCATGATGGGATGTCGTGCAACCCCTACTCTGATTGAACAAATCATCAAGTGACAGCATCAATCAGGTGGAGCTGGTGAATAAGGAAGAATATCATAAACGATTTGGGAGCTTATTGTACTTGGTTTCATACCAAGCCTGAAGGGTTACGTATGCCGTGGGTATGTGAGTATACTACATGCATGAACAGGGTGGGCATCTTCTTTTATATAGTGCACAGAAATCCTGATATCTTTAAGGGGACTCCGGAAAGGTGTTGTGTTGCAAATAGTGGAATCTTGATGTCGATGGTATAGTATTCTGAATTGGGCTGTTGTCAAGATGAATAGGCGATCAACATCAGGCTTATTGTGTGTTTGTGGGCAGGAAATTTGGGTTATGGAAAGCAAGAAATAGACAGTTAGTCTAGATCCCGCATAGCTGATTATAACGAGCTTTATCTCAAGGTTGAGTTAGATGCTCTGGGTGAAGACCT